>WMED01020991.1:0-12027 GCA_019650415.1 Pipa parva
GTAGGCCCGGCATTTGCCGGTATGCCGTACCGGCGCGTACCGGCACAAAAAAAGCCCTGGTTTGCTCTCTTCTTTCTGCACTCAGGTTGCCAAGATTATTCCTGTAAATAAAAAAACACTTTTTTCTTTCATGTGGCTCCCTGTTTATTTGTAACAGGCTGCTATAAAGCAGTTATTGGATTGCTCTGATACCAAGAAACCACAAATGCCATTGACCTTGGCTGCCTTTCCTTTCACCCTGTTTGTTTTAGGATATTAATTTAAATAGCACTCACCCATGATCCTGCTCTACCACCATATAAAGGAGAGAGTGTGACATAGAAATGATTTCAAGAAACCTCCTATCTCTTTGCTGAGTGGTATATAAATGAAAGAACAGCTGTGAGGGTAAAATGTATGTTACATTTAAATTGGATTGGCTGGATATGTTGGTTGTCATGCCATTCACCTCTATTCTATTTTTGGCAGGATGAATTTGATTTAAAATTGCCTTAACTCTTCTCTCCCACTAGCCAAACAATCCTATTACAGAACTCTTATAAACCGGAATAAATCAAATCCCTGTCGCCTGATCGGTCACAGGAACCAATAGGAACCCGGGAGCGCATGTGATCAACACTTCCGGGTTCCTTTTCCTGTTCAGTGCTGCCGGCTGCGGCAGCAACAGCATGCGCTGCTGAACTCTGCCTTGGGGTAAGTAAGACTCCCCCCACCAACCCCCCCGATCTCCCCAACCCCCACACAACCACCCCTGACCTTCCCCAATCCCACCCCCCCCCATGGCCACCAATGAAAAATTATAAATTAAACCCCAATGACCCCACAACCCCCCCCAGCTATATAATTTACTCCCAATTACAATAATAAAAAAACCAAACAACAATAATATCGCAGATGTGCCAGTAGCCCATAGAGCCACACATTGCCCCACAGAGCCGCACATTGCCCCGCTGACCCACGTATTTCCCCACAAAGGTGCTAATTTCCCCAGTAGATGCAAATCACCCAGCACAGCTGCATATTGCTCCACAAAGCCACTGATTGCCATGCAGGGCCATGTATTGTTTTTAATCCGTTGTTTTCTTGTGGAAAACCTGATGCGGCCCAGCCTCACCCAGACTCTACCTCCAGCGGCCCCCAGGTAAATTGAGTTTGAGACCCCTGCATTAAGCCCTCTGAGCCTATGGCACTTCAGCATGCAACCACAATGACACCTGAAATTAGGCATAGCCTTTTTTAATATTAATATCTTACTCTCAAAATCTGTACAAGAGAGACAATTCATGCTTTCTAGTTTATAAAACAAATTCTGGTATGTTTTAGGTTATTGATGACTAAAGGGGGTTATTCACTAAAGTCCAAATTGTTGCGTATTGGTGCGAATTTGCTAGATAAAGACAGTTGCAATAGGCTGCTACTGTCGCAGTTGCATTTTTAAAATGAGAATATTGTCGCAGTCACGACTTTATTATGGGAGAATTGTCGAAATCTTAACTTTAAAAAATTGTCACGACTTTACAATGGGGAAATTGTCATGGATTTACTATGGGAATCCGCTGTTTGAGAATTTGACAGTTGAATTCGCACCTTAGTGAATAACCCCCTAAATTCATAATTGCCTAAATGGGTTCACCTAACAATTCACAAAATTGATGTTGTAATTGGAACAATTTAATAAAACACCTGATCAGTTGCTATGTGTTGTAGAACCAACTAAAGTTTGATTAAAAAGACCCCCTAGTGTTTTGCTTCATTACATTTTCTTTTGTGAATCACTATCAGAAGACTTATGGAAGTACTTTCTCCATGTAGCTGCTAATTTTTTAAGTGGCTGCTGTTGCTTCTCTGCAAGTAAGCAAACAAAAAATGTGGCTGTTATTGCAATAGAGGCTTTGACTTACCTAAATAAATAAAGATATGTGAGCCCTTGAAATTATAAAATAGTGTAAATATACAGTGAGATTTTTAGGATTTTGTCAGTCTCTTAAAAGTCAAGGCTGGAATAACACTGCTTTTGTTTAATTAATTAATTATTGTAATAAAATTGCAAAGTAGACTTTTTTGACTTGTCAGAAGTAATTTGGTCAACCATAAATAATAAGTGGAAACTTCACCAACCTGGATATTTATTTAAATGTTTGTCACAAATTTCTCTTCCCTTATCCACCCCATTAACATTCTCAGAGCTGCTCATTGACCAGATTATTAATCCCTGTTGTAGTCAGATACACAGAGGCAGAAACTGTTGAGAAGTGAATTGCTTTTCTCTATTATAAGCAGCTTTTGTAAAAAAAAATATAGCTCACACTAAACACCTTGATACAAATAATGTCTCTCTTGAGAATTTTATGTTAATGTAACACATTTTGAAGAAGGGTCTGTTTTTTTTCCAATCTCAGTAGCCTTTATATAATTTCTAGGCTTTTCAGTATATCATGGTATAGGTAACTGTAACCTAAATGTAACATTTGTTGAACAGAATATTCACCTTCAAAGGTGTATTCACATTGGTCTGTAGTATTTCATAGAATAGATTTTACACTGGGAATATACTTTCTCTTTTGCCTGCAACTGGATGTCACTGTTGGTGGACCATGCACTGACCATTTTAGCATCTATCTAACGGTAATGCTTTCACTTTGTATCTAAAGGAAAACTCTAGCAGATAAAAGGCAACATATCCTATCCGCATCCAAAGGAGAACTGATAATAAATATTGCCTTCCTTCAGCCCAACAAGATTGGCAGAGGCCAATCTGCCACCTGAACTTTGTATAACTTTGGTCAAATGAGACCATAATAAATGTTTTATCTGCTGACAGGATAAAGTTTACTGGATATGTCCAGTGGCAGTATACCATAATAGTTGGCACATACAGAGCTTCATAGCAAATGTTATTCTTGATAAGGAATAGTAAGTGTCAGATAGTTAAGAAATATGATACATGTCCTTTAATTGACTGCACCATTTGTTATAAGAATAGTTTGTTCAGAATGTCTTGGACAGAAATAAACAGTTTTCCAGCTTAGTTCAGATAAAAAGCTTGTAAACCACATGAAAGTTGATTAATGTACTGCTCAGGAAAATGTTTTATTTTGCATTGTGTTTTCCATTCCCTAGGATTTTGCTCCGTCACTTAGTTTTAATGCACATTGGGATATTTCTTGCTTAGATTGCCACTTATAGATTAGTTTCATTGTTAGTTCATTAATGTATTATAGGTGATGCAATGGGAATCTCCCAGCTCTAATGACTAGTGAGGAAACTTAAAATGGAAACTTTTGAAGTGGAATGTCTCTTTTTTTTTTTCTCTCCAAGTGTCAGAACTTTAGGAGGAAAAAAAATCACATAAAGCACAACACCAGATACATCCCAACAAATTTACATTGTGCGGTATTTTATTTATTTTTAGTGACTAAAAGTCCATCAGTTACACTGCACAGTGCTTAATAGTCAAGCCTGTGATAGTCGTGTCCTATTACACTTTTTACTTTTAACTATTTAATAATAAAATATTTAACTTTTTATTAGGTGTGCAGATAATTGAAATATGCTACAGTATATCACAGTTTTTTCCCCTTCTAGATTGTCTAGCACAGGGGTCGGCAGCCTTTTGGGCTGAGGGAGCCATATACGTGCAGCTACCTCAGCCCTTTTGAATCTGGAGCCGCTGACGTTACATACTGCAGTGGATTGGCTAGCAATCTAGACTCCCCGTGACGTCAGTGGCTCCTGATTGGCTAGCAACCCAGAAGTTGGTGATGTCAGTAGCTCTGGATTGGCTAGCAACCCGGAAGCTGGTGACATCAGCGGCTGTGGATTGGCTAGCAATCCGGAAGTGCTGAGAGAGCTTTCTCTCTGCAGCGCTTGTCGGTACACTGTAATGAGCAGTGCTTGCAAGAAAGAGCCAGATATGGACATCAAAAGAGTCATATCTGGCTTAAGAGCCATAGGTTGCCGACCCCTGCTCTAGCATATATTACCTTGCACCCAATATACTTTATCTGGGAACTGAGTGCACAGCTCTTATCTGCAGGACAAGTCTTATCTGCACATGGGGCTATAAACAGGCTTTTCAGATAGGAGAGGGGGAGGAGGAATTCTGTTTCTCTGTATAATTTGTGATGTCACTTGTGGGGCGGGGCTTATCAGTACTGTTAAAGAGAATGGGAGGGTGAGCAGGGGTGTTTGATTAAGAGGTGAGAACTCCTGATCCCAAAATCGCATTTATATTTTAATGTTTAGGTTTATACTTTATAAATGTAAAATATATGTATATTTTTGTCCATAATTTTACGTACATTTTAAGTCTTCTAATTACACATGTACAGGAGCTCCACACTGCATCTAAATTACTAATGAAATCCAAGTGGGATATATTTTTACACTGTGTTTGCAGACTTGTACTGTAAATATTTCATATTCAAAGAATAATTTATAAAGGTTTTACTATTACACCATCCAAGTATTCCATTTGTGGCTTGTAACAACTGAAAGTCCATGATATTGTGCTTAAACCGTACAGATTGTTTGTTTCTTTTTGTTTTGTTTTTTTGTTTCAGGTATCCAGCTATCTATGATTCATTCCACTATCTTCTTTCTACTGTTTTGTACCCCTTCTATTGATATGTTTTTCACTTCACAGGAGCCAGTGGAGATCATGTTTTCACTCACTGTTATTCTGCAGAAAGTGAGGATTTTGCAGCTGAAGATGCTACAAAACTGGATACTTGGGTCTTTGAGCACTTTAAGGTTAGGCCAAAATAAACTGTGATGGTGAGCCATATTTTCTCATTTTGTATTGTGTTTTTCTTTTGGATTCACATTCCATTTTAGAACCATGTCAATATCCTTTTTTTGTGAGGAAATCTTTTCCAACTGTGGCTAAATATAAACAGTATCAACTCCATAGGGAATAATGGGTTACTCTTTTTATATACTGCAGTTAAAAATAGTCTAAAAACTTTTTAACTTTTGTAGATATCCCGCCATCTGTTTAATTTCCACAATAGCCTAAAAGAGACTTGGAGCACAGACAAAATAAAATGAAGAATTGTTCCATTGCCTCCACTTTTTACATGGCCAAGATGCCTTGCCACTTTTACCTTACAGTGACAAAACATCTCTGTGCAATTGTTTAATTCTAAAATCAAAACAAAGCTTGAAATCAACAGCACTCTACCTGTAGGTCTGCAAGCTTTCAAAATTCTGAAGGGTGTCACACTGATTGGTTTAAAATCTAACTGGTTGGCCACAAGGGAAAGTAGTAAGAGAGGAGAGGCTACATTTCTAAAAGAAAGGTGTTACAAACATACCTAAAAATTAAAAACTACACACATTTGTAGTGTTCAACCCAGGGTGTGATGTTATAGTCCTGTCATGGGCCTGAGTGTGGTCCCCCTGGGACCACTACAATGAAAAATAGAAATGAAATAAAATAAATTCCCTCAGATGTTGTGGAGGTGTAGGAGGTGCCCCTTTTACCTTTTTCAAGTAATGCAGCCTTGTATATCCAAAATGAGACTCCAGGAGGTAAGTTGTGTGCAAACAATTGAAGTCTTTTACTTCTCTTCAAAACATGCAAACAGCAACTTCTGCATCCAGACATATAACATAGTAATCACATTTGTAGTTCCAAACAGGGTTCCATATACATCATTACAAATTCTCCTCTCAGGGTCCTTACTCTCCTTAAAAGTTCTGCTCTTTTACACTCTTTTGTAGGGTAAAGTCCTGTACACTACATACTTCCCCACTTTTTTGTAAACCGTCCTCGGCTTAATTACCTCCCAAGGTGTATTAGAGATACATGAGCACAATATTTCCCATTTAAAGATGAATGCAATACCCTGTGCCTCAGGAAAGCAGAACCTCTCCCTGAGACCTCCTCAGCTCGGAAGCTACGACCATTAATGTACTGACATGAGGCAGAAGCCCATTCTACAGTATCTGCAACATGTAAGTTACCACCAAAATGTACTAGGCTGAGGTTAAACCTCACAACCACGGTATCCGCAATCATGGGGTTACGATAAAAATAATTTCAAATTCCCTTAAGTGACACTTATTAATACAACATGTGCCCTACTGGATGCTAGACACCCGTAAAAATTATCATGGAAGTGTGGAGTGCTAGAGGAATAAAAGTTAGAAACAATCTCTTAGTAGTACCATATTATTTAAACAGTATTACCAGAATACAAAAAAAAAATAGATAATGCTCCTTAGAGTTACTTTCATGTAATAATAAACCATTGCTGTAACATTTACCATCTTTGAGTGTACATTTGAGTATCCCCTGTATGTTTTCAAGAAAAATAATTCAGTTCACACTAATACCTTTCAGGAACCCCCCCAAAATTTTTTTTTATTAACTGTTGTCGACTTTACTGTTTCTCTCAGTCTTTCCTAGAATCTGCTCGAAGAAACCAAACCCTGTTTAAGAAACTGAATGAAGAAAAGGTTGTGTTCTTCCTTCATCTTCTTGGATTAGATACCAATGGCCATGCACACAGACCTGGCTCCAGGTGTGTAGATTTATGTCTGCCATAACAAAAGTACCTTTTAGTTAAAAATGTATTTCTCGTCCATCTTTCTTCAAAAATTTTACAAGCAATTAATCAAGCCATACTATGATATATTGTGTTCCGGATTTCTGTTTTGTCATTAGGATTTAATACACAGCTATCTTCTTATAAGTATAAAACCATTTAGCAATGCCTCCCACTGAGCGTACAGACTAGAGTAATAGCTACTTCATTGAAAGTGATGAGTGGTTTCAGTGCAGAATTATTACAGGATAAGCCTGGTGCAGCAGTTATCCAACTAAACTATGCTTTCTATAATTCACTTTTATGGGACAAAATACAGTGTTTTTGTGATAATGGGAGACATGTTGTGATGCAAAAGTACTGGTCTAATTTTTGTACAATATAAATTGTCTCTAGTGTTTAATTTCATCATGATTTGATACAGTGCTGCTCAAAAATATGCAATATTTCTTTTGGTGTCCATATTATGATTGCACTCCCTGATTTAGATAGTATTCCTAAAATGATATGCACACTTCCAGACCTCTCATTGGGAAAGTGTAAATGTGAGTGGCAGAACAAACGGTGGCATTTATTAGATAATCAATTTATTGGCATTGTTTTACACCATTTATTTGATGATTTTCAGACTATGGCAGAAGCTGTTGAGATAACATGCATGCTGCTGTTTCATCCAATCAATAATAGCTAATCCATTAATAGCAGTTATGAGGCAGGGTAGCAAGATGGCTACTGTGCAGTAGCACTTATCCTTCTGATTCAACTTAATTTTCCTTTAGGAGTTGTAAATGGATAAATGTCCTAATGTGAGACTCTTTGTTAGGATTTTTGACAGACTGACTGTGAATTCTATCTATGAAATATAACTTTTGCATACTTTTCATTCACTATTATGAAAACTGAGCCCCTTTCAGTAAATACTAGCTCCTGCCAATGAAGTCCATTTAACAGTACAGACTACTATTGTCCCACCTATTATTATTTAAGATAAACCTGTGATGATATTGCTGTACTTTGTACTGTTTTATACTGCGTCTGATATAAGACAATAATAAAGGACTCTGTCACCAGCATTAATTACAAAACTCACTTAGGGCTGTAGCCTGTGTTGTATTAACTAAAGAACATGAGGGGTTCTTGGGTATATATATAGATGTCCACAGAAACAGGGTATGCTGCTAAAATCCAGTATAGCACTATTATGTTATTGTGGTTCATGCAATGTATACAAGTACTGCAATGAGTAAAATATTACATACTGGGACATATAGAGACCCACAGCATCCCATAAGCACTCATCTACTCTAGATAGAATAATGAGATTCACTACACTATGGAGGATTTGTAGCAAATTGTCCCCAAATTTATTATGCCAAGCTAATTCACTCTTTGATAAATAGTCTATTGGTCCTGCAGTGGCTTATACTTTGCTCACTAGTTCCAAAATACTGCAATACAGATAATATTTGGTGAATCCTATACATTGTGCCAGACTATATTTTAACATGACATCGCGATTTGTGATTTAACTGAGGTAAATATTTTTACATTTAAGTATTGCACATTAGTAGTTCACGATTGTCACCTTACGGTTTATTGTTCTACCTGTTTGTAGAGATGTAACTATGTGCTGTATAAATTAGCACATTGATTTAATGTAGGATGTTGCATAAGTCTTCAAGTATTCAGTGATTAATCTGATTAATCACTGAATACTTGACGACTTGGGCAACATTCTTCACGTTGCTCAGAAAATTGCTGGCCTGTTGTCTCTTTGAGAAGTGGAGAGTCTAATGTATTCTTGGCATCTGCAAATGAATCAATATTAGAGAACAGCCTGAATTGATTTAACCCTCAAGCGTGGCAAAAAAAAAAGCAAGCAATCAACAGGATCCTAAGTTTTCTGAAAAAGGTGCTTGGGGTAGCCAGAAATCATTGACAGTACATTTTAATGCCATATGAGAACTTTTTTAGAAACTTTGAAACCCTGTTTAATATATTTGCTATGGCATCAGTTGAGGTGTAGCTTTAGCAGTTTTAGTAGAATGAATACTGAGAATAATATGCCAGAGGTACTTACTATCAAAGTAATCTATGGCATGATTTCAAATGTATGTGTTGTTGTATAGTATTATATTAATACATAGCTGTCTCAGATCTAAAGGGGGTTACCGCAGGACTGAAATGCCAGTAGAGGCACTATAGTGTACCCAGAGCCCGTTATGGCTCTTGAAGAACTAAGGCATACTAAACATGAATGGTTTGCAGGCACAAGGTGGTACACCTCTGGAGGAGCTAAGATATGTTGTGAACAAGTGCGGGAACAGGAACAAAACATGACTTAGGAGAAATAGGACCCTCTGTATTACAGTTTGAGTTTGCACTGGTTAACATTGAGGTGCAGAGCCTAAGGAAGCCCTGGGCTTCACCCTTATACCCCTGCAAGGATGTAATGGTCTGTGCGGCATGGAACCTCTCAGATCGCTTTACTTAAGTTAACCCTCCACTGGTGGCTGCTGGTAAGACTCATTTGGAACCATTGGCGGATATCTGGATCAGCTGAACTGCAAACCTAGAACAGGATCATTTGGAGCAGCATAGTTGAACAGTAACTCACAGAACCCCTGGGCACATGTTTCACTGTAACTCAGAGCACCCTTGGAGCAGCACAGAGCAAAAAGAATTCCCTCCTAGGATGCCGCTGGGCTGAAGGTACATGGACTTACCTGGTGCTAACTTCGCTGGAGCTTCAGTTGTTGCTGTGAGAAAACAAATAAAAGACATAATGCTGTAGATCCCCTTTAAAGGGCTTAGGTTGCTAAGACTAAGAAGAACAGAGCTTGGATAACTTAGTAGGAAGGCCAGGAAATAATAACTGTGAACAGACATAGATACAGTGCTTTAAATTTAAGTCTCCCGCCACTGATATTACCAATGATTTTTTCTAAAATCTTTGCAAATTATACATTTCTACATAGCTTACCTTTTTCAAAGAAATTAGCAGTACAGCTGGTATGCTTCTTCACTACCACTGCTCCAGTCTTTACTTAGCTTTTGGGAATTCAGTAGTTGACAGGAGTTTGCCTTTATGTGAAGTCTTGCCTAAAGTCCATATCAAGGGAAGATATAAATATATGAGAAATATATAAATATGTATATATATGAGAGCAATGAAAATGTGGAATCTCTATGTGTAGAATTAGATGGAGGGAAAAACAGTAATAAAATACTGATGAGGGTTTGCTATAAAATGCCAAATATAATATAATCCATAGAAGATTTACTATTAGGACAAATAAACGAATTAGCAAAACACAATGAGGTAGTTATAATGGGGGATTTCAACTACCCAGATATAAATTGTGTAACTGAAACCTGTTGCAGGAACCAACAAGAGGGATGAAGGGGGCGCCACTAGACTTATTACTATCTAATAGGCCTGATAGAATAACAAAAGTGCAGGTGGGATGGGGGGGGGGGGAACCTAGGAACCATAATATTATAGATTTGCAGTTAAGCTTTAATGGGATTTATTGTCATGGGGCCACTAAATCATTTAACTTTACTAAATTTAGTAAGCTTACTATAATTGATTGGGACAATGTTCTCAGTAATAAGAGTACAGACTCTAAGGGGGTAATTCAGGAAAGATTGAAGTACCCTTGCGGAGCGACTCACAGCCGAGTCGGGTACGTGCTCACTGGTCTCCTGCACTCGACGATCAGCGAATGCTTTAAAGGTACTTTGGCTTGGCAAGGTGACCACTCAATGCGCCTCGCTGAGCCAAAGTACCTTTAAAGCGTCCACTGACCTCTGCTTGCAGGAGACCAGTGATCACGTACCCGACTCGGTGAAGTGATGAGAAGCTTCGCAAGGGTATTTCAATCTTTCCTAAATTATCCCCTAAATTGGATATTTGTAAACAAAAATCTTGACTACTCTGTGTGGGAGGTACATATCATATGGGAATAAGAGTTAGAATTAAAAGAGAACCTATGTGGATGATTAAAAATTTATTTGGGGCTATAATTGCCAAAAATAAAGTAATTACAGTGCTAAAACAGGAAGGCAGTATAGAAGCACTACAAAGGTATAGAGTTCAAAATAAATTGTGTAAAAAAACAAATTAAAGCAGCTAAGTTGGAGACAGAATAATTGCTCAAAAGAGTAAACAAACCCAAAAATGTTCTTTAATTAAATAAATAATAAAAAGATAAAAACTGATAGTGTTGGCCCCTTAAAAAAATAATGTGTGGATTATGGTAGAGACAGATCAGGAGAAAGCAAATGTATTAAATACATTTTTCTCCACTATTTTCACAGAGGAAAATTAAATGTCAGGTTAAATGAAGACCAATAAAGTAAATACTCCCTTAAATGTTGCCTGTCAACCCAGATTGAAGTACTGCACCATCTTACCATGATTCAAATACATAGATAAGTCACTGGGTCCAGATGATATACACCCTTAAATGAATTAAGTACATTCATAGACAGAATTTTTAAAAAAATATTTACGGACTCTATAATGAATAGGGACTGTTCCAAAGGACTGCAAATGTGGTCCCTATATTCAAAACGGGATCAAAGTATGAGCCTGAAAACTATAGACCTGTAAGTCTAACTTGTATTGTAACATGAAAAAATGTATAACTCCATATCAGCATGGGTTTGTGAGAGATCGATCCTGCCAAACAAATCTAATTAGCTTCTATGAGGAGATCAGTTATAGACTGGACTGGGGAGAGTCACTGGATGTCATATATCTTGATTTTTCCAAAGAATTTGATATTGCGCCACATAAAGGGCTAGAACATAAAATGGGGATGATTGATGGAAAATGAGTGGGTTAGTAACTGGCTCAGTGGTAGGAAACAGAGAGTGGGTTAATGTTAACAGTGGGGTACCCCAGGGGTCAGTTTTGGGCCCTCTTCTCTTTAATATATTTATAAATGACCTTGCTGAGGGGTTGTACAGTAAAATCTCAATTTTTGCAGATGATACTAAACTATGTATGTATGTATATTTTTATTTATAAAGTGCCACAAACATACACAGTGCTGTACAGTTCAGTAATAAAAATAAAATACAGATATGGGAAAAGTACATTAAACAATACAGTATGAGATCACAAGGAAACATCACTTTAAGTGCTATGTTGAGTTTAACACAAGAGGTTGGAGGTCCCTGCCCCATAGAGATTACAGTCTAAATGGGAGTAAGACTTACATACACAGAAAGAGGGGTAATAAAAGCTGTAACAATGTGTTAAAACAAATGTCCATAAATAAATACAAATATTAAGCATAAATGGCTAAGTATTAAATAAAATAAATACATAAAAATCAGTAATAAATATCAGTGCTAGTGCTCCAAAAAGTAGGATTTCAGTTTGGTTTTAAAAGTGTGGAGGGAATGTTCCTGGTGAAGAAAAGGGGTATAGGATTCCAGATGTGAGGGGCAGAGAGAGAAAAGG
>WMED01020995.1:0-12024 GCA_019650415.1 Pipa parva
TCTCAAAATTTTCAAATCTGGCCCAGAAGAAAAAGTAATTGAATAGGCCTGCTCTATTCTCACAGTCTCTTCAAAACCACAGAAAGCAACACTGCCCTCTGTATGGTAAAAGTAACATAGAACCTGATAAACTTGTGGTCCTGTAAGCTTAACACTGGTGCACAAAGCAGTTAAAATAGTTTCTCTATATTATGTATGTATATTATGTATTATACTGTCTGAAAATCATTGTGTGTTATGGTATAAGGACGGTAACAATAGACACAGGATTTCTGTGTCTGTAATAATGATTTTAGTTATTTCTGCAAATGAAGGTTGTAAAAGGCTTTCATTTGCAAGGTTCATATTATTGTGCTGTGGGTTTCTCTTTATTATTTTTTAATGTTTACATTCTTTTTTCTTCAGAGTACACTATAGACTACACTATAGTACACTACACTATAGACTACAATAGTACATTACACTATATGCTACACTATAGTACATTACACTATATGCTACACTATAGTACATTACACTATATGCTACACTATGGTACACTACACTATATGCTACAATAGTACATTACACTATATGCTACACTATAGTACACTACACTATATGCTACAATAGTACATTACACTATATGCTACACTATAGTACACTACACTATAGACTACAATAGTACATTACACTATATGCTACACTATAGTACACTACACTATATGCTACACTATAGACTACACTATAGTACACTACACTATAGTACACTACACTATATGCTACACTATAGTATACTACACTATAGACTACACTATAGTACACTACACTATATGCTACACTGTAGTATACTACACTATAGTACACTACACTATATACTACACTATAGTACACAGGGACAAAGTACACTATAGTACACAGACAAAACTGTCTCGGCATGTCAACTCTGACACACGTGTCAAAGGTTAGCCATCACTGTACTTCACTATACTACACTACTGTATAAACTATACTACACTATACATTACACCAGGGGTTGGTAAACTTTGCACAGGAGGGAATCATTTTGCTCCCTCCTACAATGAGGACAATTTTTTATGGAGCCCAAATACTCCCAATCATATGACCTGCTGACGTCCAATGAGAAGACGCATTGGAGATCATGGGCGGAGTTAGGGAGATATACTCCGAGCCACAACAAGGCAGCTAAAGAGCTGCATATGGCTCACGAGCCGCACTTTGACAACCCCTGCGCTACACTATATGCTACACTATACTATACATTTTGACACCATGTTCGCCTACTGTGTCTTTCCACAGCATCAAATTGCATAACATCCACCCTGTACACTCGTGTGTTAATTGCCAAGTGACCACACTGAGATATTTCTGCAGACATTTTAGCATTAAAAAACTTGCAAATCTGTGGGGCTCAGTTGCAACGTGTTCTGGTTCCACAGGAAGAAACGTCAGTGGACCATGGCATCAGAATGCATAGTGTACCATTACCCTTAGTTTAAAAGATACAGGAAAATGAATACTGGCACCCCCTCCTTCTCGTTAAGAGTTATTGGCCTGGGAAGGTAGAGAGAGCATCCTGTCTCTGTGCCAGTGTCTAAGAACTGGTTTGTTCTTCACGGTGACTTTACCTGGGGGGTGGGGGTGTCCACTAGTTTACCCAGCAGTGCTGATTTATTAAAACTAGAGCCTGTGACTTGTTAGGTTACATTTTTGACATGGAATTTGTTAGGAAATGTAGTGTTAGTCATTCTCTCCCCCCTTCCCACCAAACCCTCATACCCTCCTATCCCTTTGGCTTTTGTCCAGATCCATCTTTGTAGACAAGGCCTCCAGTAAGCCATGCAGTGTAGTTCACTTATCCTACTGCCTAGGCTTTGCGCCTGTGTGAAATAAGGAATTCCTTCAGTAATACATTCCAAGGCTTAGATTTATCTACTTAGGGTTTAAAGGGATTATAGCAACTAAATAAAAACCCTAAATATGATTTCTAAAACACGTGCAAGGTCCTGTATTTCATTTAGATCATTCGTGTATGCATGTGTAATTTTATTTATAAAGCACTACAAATTTACACAGCACTGTACAATTCAGCAATACAAATATAATACAGACATGGGGAAAAAGTGAATTATACAATACAAGTAAAATATCATAAGGATACAACACTTTAAGTGCCAGGTTGTGGTTGACACAAGAGGTTTCTAGGTCCCTGCCGAGTAATGCTTTCAATCTAAAAAAAGTGTGGCCATTTTTTTCCCCCTGTCTTTAGGTTATATGGGCCGCTTTCGCTAGTGGTGGACAAATAGGCTCTTCATTGTTTCTGTGGCAATCAAGTAGGCCAATTTTGAATGGTTACTTCACAGAGCAATCAGGCAGCCATTCCCTGCAGGTGACCAACTGGCCAAAAGAAAATACGCCTTGGTACAGCTGATGAAAGTTCTCTTGGTCTTCAGCCTACCAAACACTTCCATAAACATCTAGGACACTCACAAAAGTATTCCCACTACTTAAAACAACAGTAACACCAAAAATGTAAAATGTCTCAAATGCATTCATAACTACAATAAAGTCAAACTGTACTTCGAAAATTTCTAAATTCTGTCAATAAAGTAAGATATTTAGCTTTAAAAATCCGTCTTTAGGGCACACTTCCTGTATTTGCTTTATGTAAAGCACCATGGAAAACAATGGGACTGGGTGAGGTTTGTTTAACAACATGGCTGCTATCAGTAAAGATAAAAACTGAGAGATAGCAATACAATTCATAAATGTAAATTTCAAGATAGCATTTTTACAATTGTTGAATTTATATAACTTCCATGCTAATCCAAATGGGAATTTTATTTTTTTTTTTTTTGGTTGATGCTGGTCCTTTAATCTGGTAGATGGTGACTGACTGATACTGATGGTATCCCCAGTTACCCTATAGAGTTGGAAAGGAATGGTGTGGTAGTCCATTCAATATATAATAAATAATACCACAGCTGACTGCCACATATTCAGTAGCAGTAAGATAAAAAAAAAAAATAGAGAGTGGATGAAACAAAAAGTAAGATAAAGAATACTGTCTTGGTTATCACAATGAATAACCAATCTCCACAATTTTCTCATGCAGTCTGACGTGATAAAAAGTGACAATATGACCGCTACTGATGCCTATTCATAGCCATATCCCTTAGCATGTATGCGTGAGCATGGTCTATCAGGCCCCAACCAAGAACTCGAGAGTTTCCAACTTTCCCTAGGCTTGTGATGCAGTTTTTCATTCTCCTCCACCAGGGGTCGGCAAAGTTAAATGAGAAGGGAGCCATTTCGCTCCCTCCTCCAGCCATGACTATTTTTTAGTGAGCCGGAAAGGGGAAGGAGCACGCTTCTCCTGACCACATGACCTGCCTATGGCCAATCAGAAGAGGCGTTGGAGGTCATGGGCAGGGATTTAGAGGCTCCGAGCCACAACAACGCGGCTAAAAAGCCACAAGTGGCTCTCGAGCCACACATTGCCGACCACTGCCCTACACCAATTCATGGATTGACTGCCGCAAGGTCGTTTCCATTCCTTGCCTGGAACCGAGAACAAGACTCGAGTTGGTAGTTGAGAATGTTCTATCCGCAACACGTGGCTTAGCCAAAGGAGTCTTGAGAGTTGTATCCGTTGCGACTTACAAAGTTCTCATAAATCCTGACCCAAACTGCACTGTCTCACTTGAACATTGCGCTAAACTATGAAGGCAACTATGGTCAAATAAATACTTCTAGGTGACAAGAGTCTGTCATGCGATTCGTCCATGTTTCGCACCCATTCAGGAGGACCGAATGGATAGTTACATTGTAGACGCGACCTTTGGCCTGAAGGGACACAACTTTTCTGCATCATAGGTGCCTTAAACCTGCAGAGTTTGCCACTTTCCCATATCCAAGTATTTAGCAAACTCTTCAGTGTGGTAAATTTGTGACCAGTACGGGTGTTTATGACAGTTGTCGACTTTTGCTTTGCGTGCACTTGCACAGGTAATTCACCTATTGATCAGAGTCTGTTGCAGTAGCGAATTTGGCAAGTTGTACTGTGGCTCATTTGGCAGATTTACTTCAGCAGATCAAAGTGGCGAATTACGGTGCTTCTACTACAGACTTACTACAGTGCATCAAATGCTGTTTTCTTCTTCACTATGGGAATTTCCTACTATCGAAGCATTGCAACCCAAAGTGTCACAAATAACACATTCGACAGTCAAATTCTCACTTTTATGAATCAGCCCCAAAGTGTCCAGAATCCAAATGCATCTGTGCATCGTTATATCCTAGGGCAGTGTTTCCCAAAGTTGTTTTTTTCGTGGCCCGGTTATTTTTGTGCTTATCCTTAGTGACCCGGCACAAAGGATAAGCACAAAAATAACCGGGTCACAAGAGCGCCGCTCATGAATATTCATGAGCGGTGCTCGTGACCCGGCATTTCATTTTGGTGGCCCGGTACCGGGTCGTGACCCGGCATTTGGGAAACACTGTCCTAGGGCAGTCGTAGTGAACCTTTTTGGCACAGAGTGCCAATGAGTGACGTTATTCATCAGTGTCATCCCCTGCAGTGCAGGTGCTGATGAGTGATGTCATCACGCTTACATTGGGCAGAAGTCTGTCTGTGACTCCAACAGCTTTCCTGCCTAGATCCTCACGGTGAGAGAACACTCCTTCAGTATATGGTATACGTGCCATAGATTCACCACCGCTGTCCTAGGGCAAAGAGTTCCATAATGGAATATGACACCCCTCGGCCCTCTAGTTATTTTTAAGATGCAAATTTTGGCTTTTTCCCTGGCTTTTCTTACCATGGAATACTGTGAATTGTAGTTTCTGCTACAGCGGGTTTCACAGGCTTAATCTAAGGATATATAAAGAAAAAAAGCCAATATTCATAACAACATTCACTGAATTCTGTGTTATTCTGTATTGCTGAATAAGCCAGGAGTGTTTCATACAAGCTAGAATTGACCAGCGATTGATTTGGCACCACTTGCTATCTGGACATCAAGGGCTTATTCCAGATCTCCCCATAATCAGGTGTAGTGTCCACCCAAACATAATTGGAGAGGCGGCACATTGAAAGAACTGGCTTCTACTACTGTTTAAGTAAAGATGGAAGAAGGAGGTAAACAGCTCGCTCCCTGTGTGAGTCAACGCCTTTCGCCCCAGACACTACTTTCTTTGAGGCTGGGTGATGCTGGGATGGAGAGGTGAGGGAGGAATGTTTGTTTAAAGTAGTCAGGTTAACCTATAGACACTGGGTTCCCTCTCCCACCCTCTTATTGTGCGCCTGGCCTCTCCCGCAGTCTGCTTGTCAGTGAAGCCCAGGGATGTTTATTTTAATGGCCACTTGTGGTTAAGGCTGGTGCCAGTTGTACAGCATCAGATTCATCACCAGGAGAAAGAGAGAGAGAGAGAGAGACGCGCATGTCACATGGGATACCTTCATTTAAAATCAGCCACACACTTTTCTTTAACTGTTTGAATGCTGAAGGTTTGCAGACTTCCAGGAACACTGGAAAGGAAAGATTTTGTGGGGAAAATCCAAACTTTATTTAGAAGAGTTTTTTTAAAAACATTTTCTGGAATAAGTATGTAAAATATGCAGCCCTCTAGCTGTTCGTGCACTACAACTCCAAGCGTCCCTGTAAAAGATGTCATATTTCCGTTCCTGTATTTGCCAGTGTGGAAGATTGAATTTAGTATCTGTCACATTAGAATGATCTATTCTGGGTTGTGGCTAGATATTTGAAGAATTAACCTTTATTGCCTTGTGTAATATTTTGTTTATGGCATATTTTGCCTGACTTGTACAGTATGTAAGGTCAGATTGAGTTTACTAGTAGACCAGATTTTCTCTAAGAGTTTGGGGTTCTGCAGAAGCCAGACAACATCAGTAACTAGATTTTTTGCTTGTGGTACCCACAATCTTTGGCATTGAGAACCCCATAAGTTAAAATATTCATCCAGGTTATCATACCAAATCAGAGTGTTAGACGTTTATTAACATATAGAAAACAGTAGCGGGACATAAATATGGGCACTGGGGATATTAAAAGACTGGATTGTTTCATTGATCAATATTGGTCAAGTATGGAGAGAACATACAAACTCCATGCAGATGAAATCCATGGTGGAATTGAGCCCAGAACCTGGCGCTGCAAATGCTAACCACTGATCCATCACACTGTAAATAGTTTTTAATGAGATGCTCTGCTAACAGCCTGTGAAAAGAAATAGTATAAGGGGGTTATTGACTAAAGTGAGAATTCATCTGTCGAATTATCAATCAGCAGATACCCATAGCAAATCCCAAACCAGGACAATATTCCTATAGTAAAGTCACGACTGTGACAGTAGCAGTCTATTGCGACTGTTGTTACCTGGCGAATTCATGCCTTTACGGGACAATTTGGATTTTAATCAGTAACTCCTTTAGTGTTCAGGACTTGGGGATAGGAGAAGCAAAAAACAATACAATGGTACCGAATTGCATAAAGCCTAGAGCCAGGGCACATAAGGCAGCTATAATTTGGCACTTTTAATCTCATAGACACAGGCAGCAATATAACTAAGAATGTATGAACGCCAGTGTAATGTTGGGTCCCCCAATGATCTTCAAGTTCCATCAGCCCTCCTCACCTCTAGGTTACAATGCTGAGTGTCCAGTTGTTGTTAATTGCCTGCTCATTATTACAAAGATAACAGCCCAGTAGCCGTGTTTTAATCATTCATTGCCCAGCTAGAACCGCAAGTCCTTTGTAGAGAACTCATTGCTGGAAATGTGGAAATATATTGTATAAGAGGTGGGGTCACTACAAAGGTATTAGATGTGGCACCAGTGTCAGACTGGCCTGACAGTGCACCGGGATAATTTAGCAGGCCACCTCTACAATACAGTTCTCCCCCTTGTCATCGTAGCATGTGATGTCACATGACTTTGGCTGGTAAAGGGGGCTAGGTGGGCCCACCTAGCCCCAGTTCCGGCGCTGTGTGGCACTAAGTAAGTTTGGAGAATGCAGAAGCACATTGTCATTTAGCTTTACCTGGGATTCTCAAACACTATAAGGTAGGAGTCTCAAACACATGTCCAGCAGGGAACCAGAGCTTGAGAGACATCATCCAGACAGTAGAGAACAGGCTGAGGGAGGAGAGTGCTTGCCAAGTTTCCTTACCTGCCCATACTACCCAATTGTCCTTGATTCCACCGGACACTCCCTTTTTTTGGGTACTGTCTGGCTATGAACAGTCTGGAGTCCCATTCGCCTATTTCACCTATCAGGCCTTTCCTGATGGTTAGCATCGCCATGGATGTCACCAGAGTACAGCCATTCAGGGGAAAGTGGGTTGTGTGCCAGTGACATCAATAGTGACATTAACGGCACACAGCCAATCAAAAACAGGTAGACGATGCACTGGTTATTTCTCTGCAAGTGGGGTATGGTACTGTCTCCCCCCCACCCAACAACTTAAGATATATGCCTGTGCACAGCACTTAGACATACAAGCACTGTGCGCAGGTAAGGAAGCGGTGTTTGGTGGCAGGTGGTGGTCAAAAAAACATTGGCTGGAGAGGGTGAAGTGTATCGATTTGGGAATGTGTCCCATCAACTTCCAAATATTTTTATATGTGCTGCCCATTTACCTGGCTGGGTTTGAGACCCATAATATAAAGCTACTCCTGGTGTTTCTGTCCAGGTTCTTAACGTATGGAACTACACATGCTGTAGATCTAAATGGGCTACCACTTGTGACTGATTGGTGAGAGGAGTAGCAGAAGCCCTATGTGAAATCATTAAAGCCCACACATCGTTTTTCCCTTCTGTTTGTTTGTTTCAAAACTGCTTTATTAAAATGATTTACCTGTAAAGGACGAGCTGGTCCTAACCAAGAAATCCCTGTTGCTGAAAATGTAGAAATTCCATATAGAGATGAAGGAGGCAGGAGTAAGGTATGGTTAGATTTTCCAAACAGCACAGTAAGCCTTTACAGGATCAGTCAGGAAAAGTAAGTGCTTCATTCATTCTACAGAACTCTTTATAAAAAGCTGTTCAAATCAACAGTACCTTGTAGACTATGTTACACACGAGACGTATTTTAGGCATGAGTGTTAAAGACTGTGAGATGAGATGCCGTTATGAGAATGGTCTTGCATTGAAGTAGTTAACAAGGATAATTTAATTCTCTGTATACATCCTTAGTAGAAATCAAAAGCAATCTATTATGCTCGACATCTGAAGTTTATTTAAGTCTTTTGGGACTGTAACTAAGATGGGGAGTCGCTTAAAGATTGCCAGCAGTTTATGGTTTGTTTGGAGCTGTATCAAACGCATCTCTGTGGCTCTGCACTCAGTGGAGAAGATTCCTTTCTGTCTTTTTTTTTTCCTACGGGATTAGTGGCAAGAGGTCTCATTCTTCCTTAAAAAGAAGACTGCTGGTTATCAGAAACAGCCTTTACCTGGGGGTGCTCTAGCGCTTTCACACCTTGCAAATGTTTGGAAAATTTTCTCTCTGAATTTACAAAAAATAAAATATATATATATGTGTAGAATTTATGTAAAGCACCAGTATTTGGTTACTTGATTCAATTAACACACAAACGTGATGGCAGAGTTTTTGTATTTTTATTGCGTCATGTTACTCTAATTATACCTGCGCTTAATGTATATATTTTTATGGGCAGCCATTTTCTTTTCGTTTACTTCTCTAAGAAAATGAAGGGTTTGTAGAGTCATCCACACTTTTCATGTCTTTCTGCAGGAACAGAATATCCTCTAAAACTGTTCTGTTGATGTTAACAGCACTATAAGGGCGGAATTTATTAAACTCGAAAAAGCTTTTTCGAGTTTAGTCGGGAGAATGAGTTAAAGTTTCTCCCAGTAAGTATTGGGAGATTTGACTCGTGCGATACTTACCATGACAAACTTATATGTGTATTCCCCACTCCATACACTTGGCCCTATACATATTTATTTCACTCCTCCATACTAGTGTTTGTTTCAGTGAAATGTTGTTGTGGCCACTCGGTGCTCCATCAAGGTCCAGGCATTGGTGTAATTACCCCTTTTCCTTTGTTTAAAATCTATAAAAGCCCTAACAAAAAAAAGCTTAAAATGTCCAGCAAATGATGATTTCAGTGGGCAACTGTGACAATACGCCTGGCGACATTTCTAGACAGGTTTTACATCAACTACTCGTAAAACTGGAAGCCTCCATTGTGGCAGTCTTCCATTATATTCAATGAGCAGCAGTTTACAGGCTTATTTGGTGGGTGTTTTATTGCAAGATGTAAAAAGGGTTAGGGAAGTTGTTAGTTACTTTCACTCACACTTTGCCAGTTTCTAGGTTACAATGGATAGTCATGCATACCTTCAAGGAGTTTCAGGAGGCTGTGGCCTAGGAGGGACCACTAATCCTCTGAATAATCCAGTGCAGGCTAGACTTATGGAGTAATTCATCAAAAGGTGTTAATAAACACATGCAAAATAAGATGATAAAAATCAGATGCCATTTATTAATATCAAGTGAATTAGGTCTGTTGCCTAATCACCTACAATTACATTGTCATAATACCGAGGTAAGTGCCAGTTGTATTCTCAGACATTAAAAAGTTCCTATTCTATACCTGAAATTGATAAATCATCACTAGGTCACTAAACATTTTTGTGGCCTTTTTTATTCACGTTAAAAACAGATGCAAATACATTGGCAATTGCCGTAATCGGAAGAAATTAATTACGCTGTGTTTACAGCTTTTTTTTTTTTTGCATTATGCCTTTTGATGGATAACCTCCATCCTATCCAAGAGAGTAACAAAATAGCACTGGGAGTTTATAGGAGAATTCTTCAACAGGGAGCCCATAGCAACCAATCAGCTGTTAGCATTCACCAGTATAGTGGAAATAGAATTATGACAGTCGACTTCTGGTTCTTGTGCGTTACTAGACCTCTGTAAAGATTGTCACTTTAAATGAATTCCTTTATTAGTAATACTTTATCTCTTCTGATTGAGTGGGGTGGAGAATGCTCTAGGTTTTGCAGAGTGATTCCTGGAAGCACCTTGACCTAGAAGGGGAAGGTTTCCTCCTGGGGTGTTTAGGTGACAGCAGCCTTACATGCCCTGGATTTTCACTCTGTGCGTAATTCTGTACCATTATCTTTATTTAACTCCTTTGTAAATGTGACATTGTGGTAAAGTGGGCGTCTCTCCCTTCTCTTCTCTTCTCTTGTGTAATGGCAATGTCTCCGATCATTTGGATATGTTCCGTAAATCCAGCACCATTTCTTGATTCTTTCTCTCCTCATTTTCTACTTTAATAATTCAATTCTTGTGATATGGCCTCCAGAACTGAATACAATATGAGAGAAAGGAAATTGCGTTTACAACCCCGCCATGTGTCTCCCATTAAAGCTAGTTAAGCTAAATGAACATTATTAGATTTTTGTATTTATCTAGCACTGTAGCATAATCACTGATGGCAGATAAATGTCTGCCTATTCTCAATCTGTGTTAAGGATAGAGCTGTAGCTGATGAGTCTATATCTGCCGGTGGCCTGATTTCCGCATGTACTACTATATCAGTAAATGCATTCCTACCGCTTCTTAGCCCACACACGCCCTTGTATTTTACAGTATGACATCCCCTTCACTCTAAACTCCCCTTTTTTTTTTTAAATAAAAAAATTGTCTTCTTTTCTGTCTTGTTTTGTACTAAGTATTTCTAAAGTCAAAAAACAGCTTAAATCTTTTATCTATTCAGTTTACACATTTGTAACTTATTAATTTGTGTATGTATAAATTTACACAAAAAAAAAGAATTTGTAAAAAGCAGGTGCACAACAATTAAAAAAAATAGAATTTTTGTTTCTTAAATTCATAGGAATAAATGGTAAAAAACATAAAGGGGAACTAAAACCTTAGAAAGATTTAGGCTAGAAATAAGTAACTGTATACCAGTGAAAACTGTTGTCTATAAAGTGGCTCCTTCTGGTAGAAATCTTTAGAATTTTGGTAAGGCCTCTTCCTTGGATTAGTGAACCTGCACATGTGGATCTGTACAACAGGGGCAAGGACTGGGGGTTAAGTAGGTTAATTAGTAAGTTGTGGTTACAAATGTCATCTCTAACTTTAAGCATAGATCAAGAAGGTATCATGTACTGTGGACCATTATTAGATTATCTTTTAATGTGAATTGTGGGTAGGAAATCTCTGATTGCAAGTTAGAGTTTTTGCATTATGTATTTACCAGCAATTATCTATAACTTTTACCCACAATGCAAGGCTGCTTATTAATGTACGCTGAAGGATATACTATAGACTGCAATGGTTTTCCATACAGCTGTGCAGCATGGTTATCTTATCTGCAGCGCACAGCTCCATCACCATGCTAAGTACAAAAACTAGATCACTCAGTTTTACTAGCTAATATATTAAAATAAAGAGATGGTTACATACAGTAGGCACAGTACTTAAGTCCACCTTGTTAAAGGTTAACTTATTATACAGGAATGAAAGGGAGTTCGAAATTATATTTAATAAGTAAACTCTTTATCTGACAGCGGTTTAGAAATTTATCTCAAGTGGTTTAACACTTGCCAATGGTTTGAGTGGAGGAATATGGTGCAAGGCTGATCAGAAATCTGTTCAGAGTTGAAATTGGTTTATTTTATTTTAAAGAGTCTCCCTTTTTATAAAGCAATGTTGACATGTATGATGTATGTGCAAATGCCAAGCTCCTAATTTGTAATAATTTCCAGTTCATGCAGTATATAACTTTTATAAAGAGTTGATTGGGCAATTTTACCCCTTTAACACTAAACATCTCTAAACTCTCCATACTGCAAAGCTGCTAAATGAAATTACAGTAGCTGTGCACTGCAGGGCTGCAGAGAATCACGTGCAGTCTCTAGTATGTGTCCAAGCCTCTTAACAATCAACCTTATAGCGTTTAGGGCAGGGGTCCCCAACAGGCGGACCGCGGTCCGGATCCGGACCGAAACTCCATCCTG
>WMED01020996.1:0-12023 GCA_019650415.1 Pipa parva
TCAAAAGTACAATAACTCATAGTAACAAGACTATACTTCCCACCTTCGTCAGGAGAAGTACATGGCAAACTTTTTAAGGTGTTGGCTCCGCCTCTGGTCACATCCATTATAGTATCAGCCACTCCCCATGACAGACAGTGCCGGCTCTGCCATCGGGTGGGGGGGGGGCGCCGGGATGGGGGGGGCAAAGTCGGCTCTGATGACAGAGACCAAAAAAAAAACCAACAAGCAAAAAAAGAAAAAAAAAAAAAGGGTCTGCAGTGATTTAGAAATCCACTGTGCGTCTGAGCCGCCTGCTTGCTGTGAGCTCCCGGAAGTCTGTGCCGACAGCACAACACAGACGTGCGGAGCCATAAGAATGCTCAATATTGCAGGCTGGCAATATCGATAAACCAGAGTGTGCAATATTATCAGGAACAATATATATCGCGCAACCCTAATAATGAACATGTTAAGTTCAAAGTGTTTTGCTGCAGATCACCCATCTAATAACACCCATATTCCATCACTTCCAAAAAGGCCACAAATGTAGAACTGGAACCTTTTGTGAAAAAGTGTCACTTTGGGTTAACTCAGTCTTGTAAAATCTTGATGGTTCATAAGTCTTGACTATTTAAGAAAGATGACTAAAGTACATGATTTGGAAAGATAGTTATGCATGGGTGATGTGAGAGCACTTTACACATAGTACAATATTTTGCACCAACATCATTCGGTACAGCAGATATATAATGACCTCATCTAACCTTTAGAGAGTGTTCTGGAATTCTGTAGTCTGTAGTTATTTAGCAGTCACTCTGATGGAGACACATAATCTTTTAAGTCCATTTCTTACTGTAAATCTCATTTATAATGTTATATGCTAACAGTAATTATCTCTCTCATTCTAAACATGTAGCTGGCACTTGCCTATTTGCTGTGCATGTATTTTACATGGTTCTGGTTGTGGGTAGAACACTAGTGTTAAGCCCTCCCCAATAAATCATGACACCTACTTTATTAAAGACTTTTAAGGAAGGGTAAGCTCTCTGCTTCTTCACTCTTTAAGAATCTTGCATGATAACTCTCTTATATGCTTTAGATATTCAATACTAATATTCTTAGGAGTAACAGTTGTATGGAATCAATCAAGTGCTGGAGCTGTCTTTAGGGATTAACACACTGCAAACAGCGAGTTTCTTCCGTGTTCAAAGTTTATTTCAGAAAGAAAATGAACTTAAAACACAGTTTTTCTTTCACTAAACAAAAGTCACTTCTAAACACCACTTTCAGAGTAAAAACGTTCTTTGTCAAAAAAATTCAATTGGGTAACTGCACCTCATACAGTTCTGGTTAACCAATAAATTATACCTTCCATTCTACTGGATTGTCTCCTTAGGGTGCAATGTGTTGTACATCTCAGTTATATAGCAGGGTCTTTCACCACACGTCCCTATTTCTCTCACAGGGATTTTTAGCATTAGCCACAGAAACCTCTTCTCAGGTTTCTAACACCAACCACACCCAAGTGGCTCTCCCAGATGCCTTTTAAACAAGGATCTAGCCTGCAGCTGGGGTGATCTACAAATCCTGGGATGCCCTCCAGTGATATGTTCTCATTAATGGGGCAAAATATCTTCTCTCAAACACTACACCCTCACACAGTCAAACGTTCTAGTTGGTACTTCAATTCCAGTAGTTCTTTAAAAGGGGGCACAAAAATTTGTTCCATTTATTTCTTCCTTACAAGGAAATAACATTTTCATAGAGCATTCAGAATTGTGTCAGCTCTGGATGTGCATGCCGCTGGGCATCTGTTACTGTTAAACTTGACATTAAAGGTTGTAAATGTGTGAGCAGATACAATGCCTTCTTTATGTATCTTTCCTGCTTTGCTTGTGGGAAACCTTAGACATTATAATTTCAGCAATAATATCCAATTATTTTAAAGTTAGTCTCTTTAGGGTGTTATAGAACTAAAGCAATACCTCCAGATGCTTTCATTCTCATTACTTGGGTTTGATCAAACGTTTACTAAATTCAGTTCCACATATGGCAATGTTGCCTAGTTAGCTGTGATTAGTAATGGTTGTTTTGATATAATTAATAACAGAATTACTGAGATTTGTTAGACTGTTTTGTAATAAATTAACCCTCATATTGCATAAATGGCAAATGATGTGATCAGTTTTCAATAGACAGAGAGAAGTTTTCTGTAGATCATTGTGTAATATTAATTGTACTTCAGATGATTTGTATGAAACTATCTTTATGATGCAGAGTAAAGAAAGTAGGTGAACAAAAAGAAATTCAGCTGTTTAATATGGAAGAGGATATTGTGGATAGTCTAAATGTGGTGGGAAAAAAGAAACAAATGTCAATGGTAAAAGATTAGAGAGAAAGATTAAAATAGTCAAATACTGTTAGATCCATAAATATTTGGAAATTTTTCTAATTTTGGTTCTGTACATTACCACAATGAATTTTAAACAAAACAATTCAGATTCAGTTGAAGTTCAGAGTTTCAGTTCTTACTTAAGAGATTTTTAAAGGGTTTTTCTACCCTTGCCACTTAGAATATGACATTGTGTGGAGTGCTGTATGGTCAATCTTTGAAGCAGTTTGGTAGCACATACAGATAGCCAAAATATTTATAGACAATAGGTCTATAGAAGGTGCAATGGACATTTATAATGTTACATATACATTTTTCCAACAGTAATAGAAGCATCTGGGCTAACTTATTCAGACTCATAGGGGATCCATAGCTGATATGTGGTACCATTTAATTGTACTTTGTGGATTCTAAAGCATTTTCCCCTTCTTAGGGGCAGAGATTTACTCCCCCTGCATTCTCTGGACTGGCACAAGTTTTAGGAGAATAGGCTTCATGACTGACGTCTATTGGGAACAAATTAAGTTCAAGATAGTCAATTAGTATAAATTCATGAGTCACACTGAAACATCTATAGTCCTGAATTACAAATTTCATGGACAGAATTTAAGTGACCCATAAGCCTATAGATAAAGTGCTTTCTATTTTTTTGCCAGCTTGTACTGACTATAACAAGTATTAACATGACGTCCTAAGCCTAAACTTGTCATTTTAACCAGTGTTATACTTGTTAAACTAGGTGGCTAATAAATAAGAAAACACTCTTTTGCAAGCTTTAGTGTCTCTTTAATCACACAACATTTCTGGGGCTTTTGTCATCATTATCAAGTGATTACTTTGAGTCATGCTAGCAATCCACAAATAAGAGACTGAGAAGTTATAAAACAATAACCTCATGGTTATTCTGGGTGCTTATAATACAACTTTCTTATTCAGGATAACTATTATATTTTATCCCATGAATAGTGAAATGTGCAAGTGAATTTAACCCTTGCTCTGATAACTAGCTAATTCAAAGTAGAGCTTTGGCACAAGTGTAAGTTACGTTTGTAGATTTTTTTATCTGTAAAATTATAAGAGGTATAGTTTAAATTGTTTAACAGTTTTAATAAGGCTTAAATGAAATAATTTGGATAAAACAAGCAAAACTTATACATGTTATACAGATTTTCTTCTGTTTTTGTGTTTTAGGTGAGGACCAAACATGCTGAAATGTGTGAATATTATGCAAAATAGCTATGCCCTATTCCACCTGTTAGTAAATCTGTTTAAAGTGCATGGCTTACAATGAACAGGGCCATTTAATGATGTCATATATTACTGCACAGTTGCTATAGTTACACTAATTTTTGTGACATATCTGAATGTCATGATTTCACATTTCTTTCATATTCTTCAGGCGTGAATTTAAGCCATCTTAAGGGTCTTTTCCCAGAATTTTACAGCCTGCTTCAAAACCAAAGTAGATACCATCAGGAAAGACTTTCAATCAATCAATATCATTTTCTACTCTACCTCTATTCCAATAGTTAATAACAAACTTTGTGTCACCTTTTTCTGAGATTGCATATACTCACATTATGTTGCACTTAGATTTGGTTTTCCAGTGGTGTATCCTTAGTTGCTGGAATTGCTTGACTCTGTGATTCTTTCAGTTCCTGGTTTCCAATTCCATCTCCTTTAGATTACAAGCTCCTTCTGTCTCACAACCTTAATTTATTTTGTATTTTGTGCATGTTTGTCCAATGCCTACAGTTCTGTGGAAGATGTGGTGCTTTATAAATTATAGGAAGGACTTTCCAGCACTCCAATAATTATGAAAATATTCTTTATTGCCACCACATGGGTAAAATTAAAAACATGCCGCAATGCCTACGCGTTTCGCGGCTTGCGCTTAATAATGGCATTACAGTGTCACATTCAAACAGGGTTTAAATAGTGTGTTCACTTACCCTTAGCTGTTTCCAATCAGTTCGCGCTGTGCAGCCATTGGTGTCAGTGTGAGCGTCTAATTGCCGGTAGTGCGCATGTCTGCATGGCCGTGTGTTCCATTTAGGCCACGCCCCCAACGTCACAGCCAATCGTGTAACCGGTATTATCTTGGCCACGGCATTGATGTCAGTATAAGCATCTGATTGCCAATAGTGCGCGTATGCGCGTGGCAGCGTGTTTCATTTAGGCCACGCCCCCAACGTCACAACCAATCATGTAACCGGTATGATTTTGGCCACGCCCCCAGTGCTAAGTTCAACCTTATGTCTAATGATGCTCAGCAGAAAAAAAGGTACACTCGCTATTAAAAATCATGCTGCACAGATAGAAAAATTAATAAATAATGAAATAATGATCAGGCTGCACAGTGTGGGAAAAGACTGGATAAAACCAATGGTAGCAAAATAATGTACAATATCAATGTACAATAAACATATAGAGACACATATGTCTGTTTGAATGTGACACTGTAATGCCATGATTAAGCGCGAGCCGCGAAACGCGTAGGCATTGTGGCATGTTTTTAATGTTTTTAATTTTACCCATGTGGTGGTAATAAAGAATATTTTCATAATTATTGGAGTGCTGGGAAGTCCTTCCTATGGTGTTTGCAACAACGGTCCACTGTTTCCCGGGCACCCGTTTGACTACTACTGGGGATTTGAGCGGCGGTACAAGCTGTAAGTAGGCATACTTACCAGCATTTTACTTGCTTTATAAATTAAACATAATAAAGATCCCACCAAAAAAAAAAATATATATATATATATATATACAGGTATATATTTCTATTTTTTTGAAAATGCTACAGCCCAGATAATATCCAGATAATTATTCTTCTGGTCCTTTCTTGTAATGGGGTATGTTTTTTTTTTTGTTATTATTCTTTCCTTTTAATCAGATGAATTTCTGGGTTACGATACAAACAACAGGACTCCTAAAGTAATAATTAGCGGGAATAGGAAAGGATTCTTTACTGAGCTAAACTATGTGTGATATCATAAGTGAGGTTTTGATGGCTGATCCCCTAGGAAATGTGGAAGGTGATTAAATAATTTTTAGATAAGCTGATGTATTACCATAAATGTTTCCAGAGCAGCTGTTTAATATTTTTTTTCCTGTAACTGAGTAGCAGCCAAAGGGTAGGTTTTCAGCAAATTAATCACAATAGCTACCACTGTAACTGTAATATGTCTTCTTGCCTTTCCCATCCAATCAGAAACTTTAGTAACTTATATCATTGTTTTCATTCTTCCCCTGGCTTTCCCAAATGAGCAGAAGTACAAATCCATTCATCCCATTCACAAGAGAAATTGGAAGAGATGGGTATTATGGGGACCATATGCATTAATTCCTTAAAAATACACACACATGTACAACTATTCATTTCCCTTTTCTGTTGAAATACTTTAGAAGCCTTACACAAGCAACGCTTCTTATTAAAAGTTCATTTTCATTCTATCTAATGCTTGAATGTAGAGATTCCACAAGGATGTATGAGGAGTAATGCAGGAGAGATACGATAGCAGGTAAATTATTTCTACTTATTTAGCTGTTGCAGTTTTTCTTTTTTACAGTTTGCTTTTTTAATTTTTAAGTAAAAGAAAACAAAATAAAGAATCTTTAGATTTGAAACAATTTTTTGTACTGATTGTATATGTGTAACAGGCAGGGGGCACTATTCCTAGGTAATTAAATTTGAAAAAGTGTTATTTTTTCCTCTATAGAAAAGAATATGCCAACAGTAATGTGCTTTGCAAAAGAAAGATGTATGTACAGGTGCTTCTCAATAAATTAGAATATCAGCCAAAAGTTATTTTTTTCAGTAATTCAGTTTCAAAAAATGTAACTCATATATTATATAGAGAGCTTACAGAGTTAACTTTTTCAAGTGTTTATTTATGTTCATCTTGATGATTATGGCTTACAACCCAGGAAAACCCAAAAGTCATTATCTCAGAAAATTAGAATAACCAAAAACACCTACAAAGGCTTCCTAATAATTTTAAAAGGTTCTTGGTTCAGTAGGCAACACAATCATGTGGAAGACTGCTGACTTGACAGATATCCAGAAAGTAATCATTGACACACTCAACAAGGAGGGTAAGCTACATAGGGTCATTGCTAAAAAAGCTGTTTGTTTATAGAGTGCTGTATCAAAGCATATTAATGGAAAGTTGAGTGGAAGGAAAAAGTGTGGTAGAAAAAGGTGCACAAGCAACGGGAATAACCGCAGCCTTGATAGCATTGTTAAGAAAAGGCCATTCAAAAACTTGGGGGAGATTCACAAGGAGTGGACTGCTGCTGGAGTCAGTGCTTCAAGAGCCACCACACACAGAGGTATCCAGGAAATGGGCTACAAGTGTCACATTCCATGTGTCAAGCCACTCCATACCAAATAGAGAATGCTAGAAGTGTCTTACCTGGGCCAAGGAGAAAAAGAACTGGAGTGTTGCTCAGTGGTCCAAGGTGTTGTTTTCAGATGAAAGTAAATTTTGCATTTCATTTTTAAATCAAGGTCCCAGAGTCTGGAGCAATTAGTGGAGAGACACAAAATCAGAGCTGCTTGAGGTCTAGTGTGAAGTTTCCACAATCAGTGATGGTTTGGGGAGCCATGTCAACTGCTGATGTAGGTCCACTGCGTTTTATCAAGACCAAAATCAGCACAGCCGTCCTACCAGGAATTTTTAGAGCACTTCATGCTTCCCTCTACTGACAAGCTTCTTGGAAATGGAATATTGCCAAAAGTAGCAATATCTGTTTTAATAACTACAGTATTACAGTGCTTGATTGGCCAGCAAACTCCCCAGTCCTTAACCTTATAGAGAAACTATGGGGTATTGTCAAGAGGAAGTTGAGAGACACCAGACCCAACAATGCAGACAAGCTGAAGGCTGCTATTAAAGCAACCTGGTCTTCTATAACACGTCTGTAGTTCCACCGGCTGATCCCCTCCATGCCAAGCTGCATTAATGCAGTCATTCATGCAAAAGGAGCCCTGACCAAGTATTGAGTGCATTTACTGTACATACTTTTCATTTGGCCAACATTTCTGTGTTCCAAAAATTTTTTTAAAGTTGGTCTTATATACTATTCTAATTTTCTGAAATAATGACTTTTTGGTTTTCCTGGGCTGTAAGCCATAATCATCAAGATTAACGTAAATAAACACTTGAAAAAGTTCACACTGTTTGTAATGACTCTATAATACATGATTTTCACATTTGGAATTGAATTACTAAAAAAATAACTTTTGCCTGATATTCTAATATATTGAGAAGCACCATGTATAATTTTATTTATAAAGCACCACAAATTTACACCGTGCTGTACAATTCAGCAATACAAATATGAGACAGACATGGGAAAAGTGCATTTTAAGTGCCAGGTTGTGATTGACAGAAGGGGATGGAGGTCCCTTCCCCGTAGAAATTACAAGTTGTAAGATGGTCTTTTGTTAAGGATGCAAAAAATGCAATAGTTGTAAATGGCAATATTTAGTCACTTGTAATTTTTAATGTTTCTCAGCAATAAACTACCACCCTTAAATTCCATTGCAATAATAACCCAAAATCCTGCCTCCATACATAGCCTAAAGGACCAGTAACACCAGAAATAAACAATAAACACTGGCATGGCAGTTACTCTTACACAGTACTTCTAAACATGATATCCTGAATATTAATATTTTATATATATACTAATATTTATATTGCTTTTTGTTTGTTTTTAATTGTCTTTTTTGCTTGCAATCATTTTTATGTTAAGCAAACAAGCCCCCACTCAGTCCATTGGTTTCTTTGGAGCTTTAGAAAATACATGAGATGTCCCAGAAAATATAGTAGATAAAAGATGGCTGCAACCAGCAAAGATAAGAACAACACCAAGCAATAAAAAAATGTAATTCAACTCAAGATGGCATTTTTACAGTTATTTCTTAGGAATAACTGTCATTTCAATCCAGATGACAATTTTTCTTTTTCTGGTATTACTAGTCTATGAAAGGGTTACTGCATCAATGCAAGCAGATAGCTTTTTACAAGACTGCAGTTTAAAGCTTGGAAGAAGACAAACTATTTTAAAAATGTATAATTTTAATAGTTTTTGTCTTCTGCTAAGCTTTAGTCTAAATAAAGGAGGAACTCGAGTTTCTTACCATTGCATTAAAAGGTGCAGTCATGCCTAATTTATATTGTATTCAATTAAAAAGAATCCTGCTCATACAACATACATTGTGATCAGCAAGGCATAACCAATGTGATATGTGGGCAGAAATCATTATTTTGTGGCTTTCCCTAACTAAACAAATTTCAGTTCTTATCCACTAAGAGGAAAATGTAAGTATCACTTCACATTAAAAGGGCATATTTATAAAAGCATGAATTGTTCCGTAGATGGGCGAATTCCTGACTTTGCCAACCTTACATATTTAGCAAAAAGTCTTACATTTAACAATGTCACAAATTCTCTCGCCGTTTACAGCATAATGCCAACCACATATTGATGCAGCATTTTACCTCTATTTGGTGTGAATTCAAAAACAATCGAGTGTTCATCATGTTTTCTGTTAGTACCTTTAAAATCTAACATGTCTACTACTTTGCAATGAAAAATGGAGAGATTCAGTGAAATTGCAAAAAGTGGTAGTTCAACTACCTGTTTATTCAGCACATAACGTTTTGGGTAAGTACTCTTTATCATATTTGATAAAAGGTACTTACATGACACGTTATGTGCTGAATAAACAGGTAGTTGAACTACCACTTTTTGCAATTTCAGTGAATCTCTCCATTTATTCATTGCAATTGTCTGAGTTTGGATGGAGATCTTGAGATTCCTGAATGTTTTCCGGGGTGACTGACTACGTGTACTACTTCTATTTTATTTGCTGAATCTATTATGTCCACTACTTTGTTAAGTACAAAAGTTTTGGTTGATTAAGAACATAGTCTTTCTGAGCTGCCTTCCGATCAAGGAAACTGTTTACCTAATTATTTAGCAGCCATACTTCCATTATAGCCAGGCATTACATTGTTTTTATATATCTCTTAATGATGTCTTCCCTGGGCCCTGGTAAACAATAAAGCCCCCTTCCTTCCTTTGCCCCAAGCCAAAAAGAAAGAGTACAATTATTCAGAGGGGGCACCAGATGAAGATGGTGCAAGGCTGGCAGTAAGTAAACTGGCCCCAATAGAGGCTTGGACCTGTTTGCAGCTCCAACCTCTGCTGCCCCTATTGTTATGCCCCTAGTATCTATTGTTTAAGCATTCCATAATATAGTATCAGCGTAAATCACATGGTAATATTATATGCGGACTGATCTGGTTATTAAATCATCTGTAGATCTCTAAAACATTTAATAACAAAATGGATGGAGGTGTACATCAAAAATTTATCCACTTTTGAATCTACTGCTAGGCACTGTAATAAAATGGACCATGATCAAAAATCATAGTAAGAAGTATACTACTGCTGCTTGCTCTTATTGATGTTATGAGCACAAAAATTTTCCAATTTCCAATGATGAATTTAGTGCCAAATTTATTTCCTGCAAATTTCATCCCATTATACCACCCTCAGTATATTGTACAGCAATTGACACATACATTGTTAATTTAAACTAAAACTTCTCTACTTTAAAGAACACATTTGCTAATAGTTTTATTTGAAGATCAGCTGTGGTCAGATGTGTTAAATTGCAAAGAAAACAAATTTGAAAAGATTTCTTCTTGCAGGAAGAAAATACACACAGTTATCAGCAACATGAATACTGGACTGTTAATAAGTTCTATAACAACAGGTGTATATTGTAAAATTATAAATATAAATAAGAATAGTTTATTTTTATAAAAAAGTATTTTTCGAATAATTGTAATTACTAATCACTACAGTATGGGAAATTGTTTAGATATACTTTGTGCATTATCGCTACAGGCAGCTGTCAGAGTAGAAGCCTAGAGTAAAGCCCTGGGTGCCATCCTTGCTAACTCAATACTGATGTTCACAATCTTCACCAGTTTCTTAACCCTAAACCCTCCCTACATGTTAGATTGGGGGTTTCATTTTTAAACTATCATTATTTCATATTTAAACTAGCTTACTGTTATTCCTAGTGAAAGAAAATATTGTCTGTGCTTAATCTGGTCTATAAGATAACACGGTCAAGTTTTTGTCTTCTTCCTGCATCTTCTATAAGATACAAATCAAATTTGCTCTGTTGGCTGAGACGTTCAGGTTCCTGTTCAGTTCACTTCACTGCAGCTTTATCAAAATTAATCAGAGTGTAAGTCTCTACAGTGATGTCTACTAGTAGCTATATAGACCTCCCCCCAAAGACCTTACCTTGCCTCACTTCTGGTTTCCGATCAGAAGAAAATGCCCTGGTAAAAATTCAGTCCTTATCTCTTTCCCCTGAGTGACTCTTTGCTGACACTCATATGGGTCATAAAGGAACATGTGGCAAATAGCTTACTCAGACCTGGTATTTCTTTTTGTAGAGGAAAAGGATACGCAATGTTTATCTCAGTAAGAAAGGGATGTAGTATGTCGATTTAATACAGTAAATTTACAGCGTAATACAGAGATTTTCAGGCCTGGGGTTTACCTTTTTTATATGGTTATAAAGCTAGAATAAAGGGATATATATTTTTTTTATTTCAGCAAATCTTTTACTTATAGATATGTTTGTGTATAGAAAGTCATGATTTAAGATGCCCTTTATTAAAATATAAGTATTTCTATTTTTAGCCTTTTTATTATGCTATACTTATTAATTCTTTAAAATTTGTTGTCTGTACTGAAGGTTACAGAATCATTACTAATTCTATTTTATATTACTTCCTGTATTTCACAAATTGTTCACAGAGCTGCTCCCTAGGTATCAACTGGTATATTAGGTGCACAGCAAGTTTTGTCTGCAGGTTTTTCTTAAGACTGGTCTTTCCGAATATCATTACATTTTCTAGGAAGATAGTTAAAAGGAAACTTCTTGGTAGACCCAAACCTCTTATTTCAATCATTTTCCTTCATACCCTGCTTGATTCTGACAGAGAACACCTGAAAAAACCTTCTCTTCATTCCGTTAAGCTATACCTTTCAACTGTTGTTTTCATTTAAAGCATATTTCTATAAAGACCCCTGTCCCAGAATGTGATGAGGTATGGCAGTGTGGAAAATTTTTTCACATAACATAAAGGCTTATCATAAAAGATTGAAAGATTACAGAGAACCACTATAAAGGCTGGCCTATTGCAGATAGAGTCAGCAAGTGCTGATAAATTAGTGGTGGTAGAACAGTATTTTCTGGCTATGATGTTACAAAAACAGCAGGTGAATTCAAAACAGTTATAAGAACAGCTGGTGAATTCTCATCAGTCACAGTGAGGTTACAGGCTAAATTCTATATTGAATCACCTTTTTTCACACAATTATCTATATTTATCGTGGTACTAATTTAATAATTATTACTTATACTTACCTGCTGCAATGATTTTTAAATCACTCCTGGATTCCTCAAGAGGTACCACTACTGTAAAAGTTGTTTATCAACTCTTTATCAAGAGGATTTGGGCTCAAAACCTGTAGTTCTTATTAAATTTTCGAATCTATGAAGAAAGCGCAAACAATTCGCACTACATAGTGCATCAACCAGATAAAC
>WMED01020997.1:0-12023 GCA_019650415.1 Pipa parva
CCGACTTTGACAAGGCACACCTGCCAGTGTGCCGCGGCACACTGGTTGAAAATCGCTGGATTAGATTTTAGGTGGAACAGCACCAATATCTCCAGGCATTTTGCAACTAGGGAGGTTAGTGCTATAGGTCAGAAGTCGTTAGGGTTGGAGGAAGTATGGGATTTAGGAACAGAAAAGATTATAGCGGATTTGAAGATGGATGGCATGATGGACTGGGCTAAGGACAGATTGAAGATATCTGTTAAGACGTTGGCTAGTTGAAGAGAACAAGCTTTTAGTACGCAGCCTGGCACTCCATCAGGTCCATCTGCTTTCCTGGCATCTACTTTAAGGAGAGTGGCACAAACTTCCATATTTGATAATACCAGTGGGATCAAAGTAGGAGTGAGTAGTAGGTGTGTAGGAGGGGGATCGAATTGTTCAAGTGGTTGAAGCGTGTGTAAAAAAGGTTTAGCTCGTCAGGGAGTAGGTTACAGTTGGTTATTCCGGGTCCAGAAGACTTGTAGTCTGTTATTTCCCTGATGCCCTGCCACATGCGTCTCGGATCTGATGTGGTGATGTATTCCTCTATATCAGCTTGTAGAAGTGTTTCGCCAATTTAATGCCTTTTTTTAAGTTGGTCCATGCAATCATGTAGGCCTCATGGTCACCAGATCGAAAGGGCTTGTTCCTTTCCTTGAGAAGCAGGCGGGATATGGTCATTCATCCAGGGCTTCTGGTTTGGAAAATGTGAATGGTCTTGTATGATGTTACTTCATTGATACTGTCAGAGATATACCTAAGGACAGAGTTGGTGTATTTGTTGACATCAGTATGTGAGGCAGTAGATGCATGGGAAGCAAACGACTTCCAATTCGTGTTCAGGAATTTCTAGAGTAAGTTTGGAGAAAGTTTTTTTTTGATGAAGTGAGATAAAGGCAGCAACCATTTCCATTGTAAAAGCGGAGGAAGACTTTAGAGCTTTTTAGTGATTCTCCCTTTTCTTCTTTGAGTTATCAATAGCCACTTTGACAGTTATAGGTGCTACAATGTGCAAATTAGAGGATGAGGTTATTCCATGAAAACATAAGAACCCTGGTTCTGTTCAGGATTTCCCAAAAATAAGAAACTGTACACTTACATGCATGTTATGGTTTCTTAAGGATGGCTCTTGGAGAGCATGATGGCATGGCTGTAATAAGGAGAAAGCTAGCTGCCTGTGACCCTATGGATAGAGAGATCATCAGTGAGAACCTCAGTCTGAGCAAAGCAGGTAAGTGTCATTCAATAGGAGAGAGCAGCATACTGGTGCTGGTACTGTATTGCACTGTAGTGAGTTTTACCAATTTTAATTGTAATTATCATAGATTGTCTTGTTTTAATAGTGAATTTGATTGGATTTTAAGGTGTTTGGTTTTTTAGGAGAATTATTTGCTATATTAGCTTGTATTTTTTTAAAATAATCAATTATATCTTAGGATTAGGTGATTATTGATTAATGATTGCTTAGTATATATATTTTATATGTGATTTGATGGACCTATACCCCACTAGTTAGGGGGTGCAGGTCCAACCTCGGGCCCCTCAACCCATAGTTAGATAGGGAGAGAGGGTCTTGGGTAGGGCCATGGTTAATTTAGGGCCCCAACCCCATAGTGCTGATGGGGTTGGGGGCCATGGGAGAGGGTCAGTGATTGACTCCCTTCAGGTGAAGTACCTCTGGAGTAGGAGTGGGGGGATAGGGTCCCAGGGACCCAGACTTGTTTCATTTACAGTAGCGCTATAGAAATAATTGTGTTTTATTTCATGCTTATATGATGGTTACTGATTTTTAATGGATTTTTTGTTGTTAGTAATGATTGTTTAGTATACATTGTTGCAGTTAGTGTTTGTTTTAGGACACTTTGTGTACTCAGTGTAGTTTAGTAACAGTTTGCAAGCTTTTGATGTGTTAGATGGGATTCTTGAATGTTAGCACTTCAGTTTAGCATAGATCTGAATGATTTTTCACCAGGTCTACTGAAGTGAATCATTTTGAGTGATAAGTTTTAGCTTAGGTGAGCAGGAAAAGTTTCTTAAATAGCACTTGAACAATGTCTTTTTTTTGATGTTTCAATAATATCACTCAAAATAGGCATGATCGATAAAAACTAGCGATACTTATTTGTAAGTTGAGAAAATGATTGAAAGGAGAAAAAAGCAGGGAAAATTGATTTTTCCCTTCTTTTCAACCATTTCAACCATAGTAAATATCAAGACTCAAAACCAGGTAATCAATATCAATTCAACACCCTTCTAATTGTGAATTTGGTTTCCTTTGAGTTGATCAAATGATCAGGGTAGTGCATTACCTGTTCTTAATTGTGAATTTATTTAGACCCTAATAATCAATACTGGATTTTTTTTCTCCACAAAAATGAATCATATCCCAGCTGGTGAAATGAAGGGCCTAATAAATCTTTTAGCCAATTTTTCTTTAATTTAGCCTCTCATGGCAGCTGTTTCAGAGACAGAAAAGAAAGTAAGTCCAACCCTTGGGAAGAAATGTACATGGCAACAGTTTAAAGGAACAGTCACAATCCCTATGGGTTGGCAGAGAGATAGAGTACTCACCTCCAGAGCAGGAAGTGAGAAGCATACAGAATTCTAGACTGCAGGACTCTAGATCCATATTTGAAAGTAGGTCTTTTCAAGCAGATATGTTGGATAGAAGGCTACAGAATAAGCTTTAATATATAAGTGAACATATCAGGACAATGTTGAGCACAAATAGGTACTGGTAATGAGTTTCTTATGCTGGGTGTTGATGATACCCAGATCATCAATAAATTTGACTATAAGCACAGTAGCTAATTTTGCCCGATATTTGCAGATCTGATCATTCATACAATCATCCAGATAATTAGTCATTGGAGCAGGGTATGTAATCATTGCCAGACTTTGCTTTCAATTCTGACTAGGTGGGAATGGCTAAATTTGTATTATAATGTTTGCTGTTGGCAGGCAAATTGTATATACCCGCCTAAAGTCTAATTAAGACTTAAACCTCATTATAGGACTTATTTATGAAAGTCCGAACATTCATGTAAAGTTCAGAATTCATGTCCTTTCACCAATTCCTGATCTTCTCGTATTCATCAAACTCTGCAATGTGGCAAATTCACAATTCTTTCAGACACAATGGTCGCAAAATATCAGAGCTCTTCACATCACTTTACTTGCACGTGCACAGGTAATTCACCTATTCATCTTGTCTGTCAAAGTAGTGAATTTGGCAAGGCATTTTCTGTGTTGAATTCATCAGTTTTACTTCACCAGATCAAAATGGCAAATTAGGGGGTTTATGGCAGGGCTTCTACTATCCGACTGCCAACACCTCCGTGTCTGATACCTTTTGCTATTTTTCTATTGAAATCCGCCACTTAGTGAATAGGGAGTTGAGAATTTGCACCAATTGTAGCATTGCATCCCAAAGTAATGAGAATTCACTGTGACAGTTGAATCATCAATTTGAGGAATAAGCTGCTGTCTTAAAATTTAAAAAAATGTAACAATTCCATTGAACCAGCAAGTCTATTTCAGATATAGATGATAAGTCAGGAAACAAATACTATATGAAAACTGTCTTTATATGTCTTCATTTGTGATATCAAAAACTGTGGCAAGGTAAACAAGACTATGCATCAATAATGCAAAATTTTTTGTAGTAGTGCTCTGTGGTGCCAGAGAACTATTTGTCAGAGAGTAAATAAAAAGGAAGTAGAGGACTTCCTACCAGGGGAATCAAAAACTCACTTAAACAGGGAAAGCTATGCTATAATATAACGCCAGTTCATACAGTATTTGTTAGAGTTATGGAGGGAGATGTGATGAAATGAATACATTACCTTTGGTACTTTAATAAGTATATGTTATTTTTTCCTTTTATTATGCATGTATACTGTTAAATTGCATTGTTTTTTCCAGGGGAAATTTCTCTCTCATATAGCAGGCTAAACAATAGCTACAGCGCCCTCTCTAGGTTCCTTGCAGGCTTCCTATAGCTAAACAATGGCTGCTGCACCCTCCCTTGCAGGCTGAAGTGATGTCACCCATAACCGCTACCAACAGGAAACAACAAGAAAGCTGTTGTCTATTTGGCAGAAAGAAACTCTCATGAGCATTGGAGACATGCCTTTGAGAATGAATACAAGATTGGGTGGTAAATGTGCACAGCGTAGCAAGAAAGAACAAATATTTCCCTCATGAATCCAATGTGGTGTATACATGCTATTGAGAAATCATTCTTACAATGCATGTTGCTGCACCACTGCATTACCTGAAACATATTAGAAAGATATCTGTTGGGGCCAAATGTTGATGTTTGATGTGTCGAAAATTCTAGAGATCCTTTAACCCCCTCCTCTCTTAGCCATCCAGCTTAATTTCTTGGTGGAAGACAATTTTCCCAGGAAGGTTGTACTGCTTAAGACAGACTGGAAATCTGTACAAGTAAAGTTATCGTATACCAGAGTCAGCAAAGACAGACAGACAAATATTTTATGTAATGCTCTTCTATTACAACAAGAGGGTCCAATGTATTGAACTCACTGCAATTAATAAATACAGTTTAGAACTCTTTGCCATTCCTCTTGTCAAGATGAAGTGGTTTGGATAGCTCAGCACAAGATGCACATAAAACAGCAACTTTATTTTTAGTTAAATTTTTTACTTTTCCTTTCCTAAGAAACTCTTTATGACATCATAATTTTAAGGGCTAAAAAAAATCTGGATCCTAGTAACAGAAAATAATCATTTTTTCATGATCAATGTTTAAATTAAGTCTACCTTTTAGACACATTTTTTATTATTATTTTTATGTCTTTAAACTGAATTTATCTGTTCCAACAGAGAATTGAAATACTATAAATCAGGGGTCTGCAAACTTAGATGAGGAAGGAGCCATTTCACTCCCTCCTCCAGCGGTGACAATTTTTTTTTGAGCCACAAAGGGGGAGGAGCACACTCTCCCGATCACATTACCTGCTGATGGCCAATCAGAACAGGCATCAGAGGTCGTGGGCGGGGCTTGGGAGATGCACTCCGAGCCACAACAAGGCAACTAAAGAGCCACACTTTGCTGACCCCTGGTATAAAAAAGCACAAATAAATGTAGGACAATGTTTCTTAATACCTGTAGGAGTTACCTTTATATCCATTTCCAGGGAATGTTAGCATCTGCTTTCATACCTTTGGCAAAAAAAAAACCTCAAAGGGATGGTGATAAGTGAATATGCTTTCAAAATACAATATGAGTAGTTTGATAAGGTTATGTCACAGAGATAAATCACAGCAAACATTTTCCCCTTAAATGTGATCTTTTCCAAATTAAAGGTCTATAATCTAATGGAGGGAGAAAGAAGTCAAGTTTAATGATAAATCTGTCCTCAGAGAGCCAGCTAGAATGGATAGTGTTTGAAAAGGATTTAAAAACCCAACTGTGTGCAGAAATTAGAGTTTTGCCCCTGAATCATATGGAATTACAGTTCTGGATGCGTGTGCCATGCCTACACAATACAACCCGGAGGAAGCAGCTATTTCTGTTGGTTTTATTAAACCAACCAAGCAATTTAATTCTTTTGTTCAGGAGAGTTCTACTTCATTGATTAACAAAAGCAGGGATATAATTTTTTCAGCCTTTTTGAAAAGCCTGAAATGTCAAGCCTTTTAAAGCAGATTATTCTGCCTCTGTGCAGTGAATACAGCCAGAGTAACCTTTTGTCTACAATTAAATATTCTAGCATAAATATAAAAGAAAATCAGAGATGGAAAAGATTGACTCACGAGAGATTGGAGAGGTAGATTCACACACTGATAGTGCAAGCAGCTTGCTTCTAATTAAATATGCGACTGAGTCTCAGAGCATTTGCTTGCAGCCGCAGAGAGAAGAGGCAGCCCAGGAGTGGGGAGGAAGAAATCTATCACATAATCTGTTTGTCCACAGTCTTTCCTTGGGGTTTACAAAGGTATTTTAGATTTTTTTTTTTATTTACATTGTTTACATTGTCATTTATTATAAGCAGTAAAGGTGAACACTCTGGGGTGAGGAGACACCAAGACAGTCAAAGTTTAGGCATTCTGGCATAGCAGTTGAGTACTTTGATTTTTATGTAGTTTGGTATTAATGTTTTGTTATACCAAGTCTGTTACTCCAGTAAAATGTCTTTAAGGTGCCTTTGACAGTTTGACAGTTTTCATTCACGTTGTACTTTTGTTTTCATGAGTTGCAGCTAATTTTATAAACTTGGAATCTTGAAATGTGATGTAAATGATTAATAAAAGTGCTTTGGCCTTTAGTGAACATTGACATTAAACACAACCTGCAATTTATGTGCATGCATTTTGTTTATACTGAAGTGCAGATGAATATTTTGCTTTGACTAATTACTGAAGAGGAATTACTCAATAGAAACTGGAAACAAAAGGCTAAAATATTTCTCTGTTGTTCTAATCATATCTTAGTTTGTGTTGAATTTCTGTCATAGCAACAACTAAAATCTAATTCTGAAGAGAGGAAACTTTATTCCACTTAAAATGATTCCTGGCTTATTTCCTTCCTTAAAGACAGCCTTGCACATCTCTAACAGCTAAAGACTTCATCTCTATACTGTGATCATGTAGAGATGATATCACCATTCAGTGTAAATAATACATAACTTTTACTAGATCTAAATTTACTAGACTAGAAACATTCCATCAGAGAACAAATACTGTATTGCCTTCATTTTACATTTTCAAAGTTTAATGTTTTCAGGAGTAAACTTTGACAAACTTTCCTCAACTTTTACAATACTTTTTAGTTAAAACATTTGTAAATGTAATCTTAATACGTTACCTTTCATGAAAAAAGCTAATGATAAATACGCATTCTGTCTAATTACTTAATATGCCAAACAATAAAATAAAAATTGGTTAATTACAATACTTGTTGTATAGTGGTGACTTTTGAATTGCAGTTGATAGATTCATTTTTAATGGATTTATAGTAATTTCGAACCAGAATTCATCGTAATTGCATGCCCATGTGACTGATTTGTATGAAATCTGCAAACCCACATTTCCTAGTTACCATCCATCTGTGTGATATATAAAGCTAATCAGGACACCCTCCTTGTGCATAATTCATCCTGATGCTGATGATCTGTATTAGTAATAAACTGGAAGGGCATGGAGTTGTATGTTTGAGTTTGTAAAAGTAGTTTTTAAAGAAAGCCAAAAGGTAGTTCTCTGATCTCTATTAGATTTGAAAATTTGGGTAACTGGGTGACTGGATTGGTTGGATGCTTATTATACTGATGTTCTAGTAGTAATATCTAACACTATATGATGATCTATATATCTAAATATAGCAACAATGTACATTTTTGTTTTATTTATAGTGTTTTGAGAGGTTGACTGCAAAACGTGTTCATTAAAAAAAATATAAAAAAAACTCTATGTTGATTAGCATCTATCTACAATCTATTACCTTCAATTTAAAGAATGTTATAAGAAAGTTATAGGATAAGACTACACTCATTATGCTAAGGACTTACAGAAAGTACAGTTTTGTTAAAATTAGTTGAATAATTTATTCCATTGTCATTGCCCTACTGTTAATTTAATTTACTGGTCACCCTCAGTATGATCCTTATGATAGAGTCATTGTGGCCTATATGGTTTCCCATTGCATCTTCTCTAAAAATGCCCTAAGATGTTTCCCCTCTAGAAATAAGTATCTAGTTTACCTTTTCTCTGTAGCATACAACAAAATCTCTGGATATATATATATATATATATTGTTAATCAACATCCAATACACATCTTGACCCAAAAAGCTGATAACAATATTTAATCAAGTCTGATCAGTCCAACCATGCTTCTATCTTATACATATGGATACAATTAAGAAGGTTTGATAAATCGACCAATTATCAGCAATACACAACAGCCAAACTGGGCCCTATAGAATTGTATTCTGTATTCTGACTATGTTTGTTGAGTATTCTCTCTGTTTAGCAGATCATTCATGGTTATAATTCTTTTAATGCTGAGGTTTCACAGGGTAGTACGACCTTATTTAAAAAGACACATGCTCCCAGTGCATGCATTAACAAATTAAGTCAAGTGGGAAAATCTGTAAAGGTCATTTTGACCTTTCCAATTAGTTTTGGTACTTTTCAGTGCTATTTTTCTATTCTCTAGACTTTTCAACTCCACTGATTTATAAAGAACTGATAAATTATTGACAATAAGAAAAAGACTGATATCAATAAATATTGATCCTTTAAAATCAAAACACTTTGCACTATTTTCAGTGCGGTTCCCCTTTCATTGTAAATCAATAATGATATCCGACTTTGGAAAAAATAACCAGACTGACTCCATAGGGAAAATGTGATTTTCACAAGTCTAAAGCAGTAAAACACTTTTTGGCAAAAAAAAATTGAAGGAACAGCTTTATAAATTGGTAAAAACAGTAACATTGATATATTGCCAATATTCCACCACCTTTACCAAGTAAATAAAAATAGACTTTTAGAAATATCCCCCTAAATGGTTTAAATTCTTTGATTTAAAATAACAGTTAACACAAAATATAGTCATCATCTTTTGGTTATTTTGGCATAGATATTGGCAATTGAAAAGTACAGGGAGACAAAAAATGACAGCAAAATGGGGTGAAATCAATCAAAATGGTCAGATTTGGCATAGTAAACATGCCCCTTGGAATAACCTTAGTTTTGTGAAACACAGCCCGATATGTTTCTTGAGAAAGATGTTCACTTTTGGCTAATTTTTAACCCAGAATTTAACTTAGAAACTACTTATTAACTCTGTTGAAATTTATTAAACTCCAAAAGGCTGATTTTGCCTTTTCGAGTTTATCGCGAGTTTATCCCCTGTACATCGGTCGATATTTTTCAATTGATCTTTACTGATCAAAACTTTTGGATCAAAATTTTCAAAATCGGCCTTTTCGAGTTTAATAAATTTCAACTGTATCTTAAATTACAACTTTTTACTTGTTTTGTATGTATGTATGTATACTTTTATTTATAAAATGCCACAAATTTATTCAGCACTGTACAATTCAACAATACAAATGAAATATAGGCACAGGCAAAGTGCATTAAACATTACAAGTACAATATCACAAGGATATTTTACTTTAAGTGCCAGGTTGTGGTTAACACAAGAGGTTGGAAGTCCCTGACTCATAGAGCTTACAATCTAAATGGGAGGAAGACTTACATACATAGACAGAACGGTAATAAGAGCTGCAACAATGTGCTGAAACACTGGTCTAAAAATACAAATACTAAGCATAAATAACTAATCAAGGATAAAATAAAATATTATATACATTAAAATCAGTGATAAATATCAGTACTAGTGCTACAAAAGGCAGGACTTCTATTTGGCTTTAAAAGTACAGAGAGAATGTTCCTGGTGAAGAGAAAGGGGTATAAAATTCCAGATCTGTTGGGCAAAAAAGATAAAAAGGTAAAAAAATAAAAATAAAAAAGACAAGAAAGGGCAGTATTAGTGTGTGGCATGCAAAAGTGGATGCTTTGGGAGGAGCACAGTTGAGGAATGTATGGGCACATGAATGAGGAAATGTAGGGAGGAGCAATGGAGTGAAGTGCCTTAAATGTCAAAAGGAGAACACTGTAAATGATGCATTTACTTATGGGGAGCAAAGGAGCAGAGAGAGAGGTTGGTAGAAAGGCTGTCCCCTTTGAGGAGAGAGGGAGAAAACTCTGGCAGCAGAATTTAGAATAGACTGGAGCAGGGAGAGGTGGGAAGCTGGAAGGTCAGATGGAAGAACATTGCAGTAGTCCAAGTGGGATAGAACGAGAGCATGCATGAAGATGTTAGTAGTAGAGTGAGAGAGAAAGGGGCAGATCTTGGCAATGTTGTAAAGGAAAAAAATCAACAGGTTTTAGCAGTGTAAGAGATGTGTTTAGAGAAGGAACGAGCAGAGTCATTAGCATGAGACACAAAAAAGGAATGATCAGAGAGATAGGAAGCCAGCCAAGATACAGATTTATTATGGAACCCAAGAGCATGGAGAATTTGAATAAGAGGAGAGTGATTGACAGTGTTAATTGCAGAGGATAGGTCTAGAATTAGAACAGAAAAGTGACCCTTGGCTTTGGCAACCTGGAGATCATTTGCAAGTTTACATAGAGCAGTCTCCATAGAGTGCCCTGGCCTAAAACAAGACTGCAGAGGGTCCAGGAGATGGTGAGCATGCAGATAGTAAGGTGGGTGCAGACAAGAAGACGTTCTAGAAGTCTAGAAGCTAGAGACAAGAGAGAGATAGGATGGTAGTTAGAGAGGCATACAGAGTCCAGTGTATCTTTTATAAGGAGGGGTTTAATACAGGCCTGTTTAAATGAAGAAGGAAAAGTTCCAGGGAAGAGTTGAACATGTGAATTAGGGCCGGCACAAGGGCAGAATCACTGCACTTAATTAAAGAAGAAGGCATGACGTCAAGCAAGCATGTAGTGAGATGGGAGGAAGAGAGAAGTTGAGAAATTTCAAAGTGGTTACCAGGAAAAAAAAGAATTTAGAAACTCAAATGGGCATGTAGGTAGAGTAATGTCTGTGTCGTTAGGAGGAATAGAAATCTAGTTGTGTATTCATTATCAAATTTTATTTATAAAGAAGTTGGCAAAATGTTGTGGGGAGTGTGTGTGTGTATGGGGGGGTTGCATGCCTGAGGGCAGAGGACATAGGAGGGTGTTAAAAATGGAGAACAGATGATGGGGATTTGATTTATTTTGGTTTATGAGAGTTCTGAAACAGGATTGTTTGGCTAGGGAAAGGAAGAAGTTAAGACACGAGAGCAGAAACCTATAATGCAGAAAGTCAACAGTAGTAGATAAAATGGTGTAATAGGAAGTAGCTAGCACATCAGGATCAGAGGAGGGCAGGGACACAATTTGTCTAGAGGACAGAGAAGTAGAAAGGCTTGCTGATCAATGGCACGCGTATTGCAAATGAATGTTTTAGGGGGTGGAGAAGGTGAAATAGGAGAGTATGAGATAGAAAAGTTAAGAAGGTGATGATCTGAAGTAGGGAATGGGCTGATATTAAGAGCAAAGAGAGAAGAATTTTTTGTAAAAACAGATCTAGAAAGTGACAATCCCTATGGGTGCTAGAGTTAGTCCACTGATGTAAGCCAAAAGAGTAAATTAAGTGGAGAAAATGAGAAGGCCAAGATAGAGAGGGGTCATCAATGTGACAGTTAAAGTCCTCCAGAATGAGTGCTTTATAAATCAGAACTTATTTCACAAGTGAAACAATTACAGAGATTTCTCTAATTACCAATTAGCATTTGATTATTTAATTTAACAATTAATAAAAGAAGAGCTAAGAGAATATAGGACACTGGAGTACAAGCTGCTGGAAATGGGACTTTCAGTTTAAATTATAAATCAGTAATTTCAAGCAGTAATAATGTCTGAATTACAATTCTATATAATTGCATTTTGATTAACAAAGTCCTTCAAAAATAAAGACTTTTTTTAGCACCTCCAAACTTTTCACACTAGTGTAAAGTGGCAAATTTTCACATAATGTCCTCAAGATGCTGAGTACACCACAGCAACAACCATTCACCACAGCAACAACCACTTTTTAGAAGCAAGTTGTTGTCTGGGACTCTTAGGTCAATCTCGCCTGTCTACATTTTTAAGTGCTGAGGTGAAAACCCAGAAAATGGTCTCCTATTAATATCAATGCAAAAATACTCGGCGTAAGAACACGGGGCATTTAAATGCTACATATTTTATCCATGAGCTGGGAATTATTTCCCATTTAGTTTAATGTAAATATAAATGACACATTTTTTAGCCATGAATTGCAAATTGCTTGTGCATTAAATTATGAATAATAAGTAATATACAGGGGTTGGACAATGAAGCTGAAACACCTGTGGTTTAGATCACAATAATTTGGGGTTATTCACTAAGGTGCGAATTCGACTGTCGAATTCACAAACAGCGGATTCCCAT
>WMED01020999.1:0-12022 GCA_019650415.1 Pipa parva
TCGCACTATAGTAGGATGAGAAGTCATGTGGAGTGAGGAGAATTCCTCCAGTGAAGGGCAATGATGTCAGTCTTATCATATCCCACTAACTATATATAAGTGAAATATACTTATTTTTATATGTCACCTTGTGCCTAGTTCATGTTTAATAGTAGGCTAATTTAGTAACAGTCGTCATTGTTACTTTTGAATGAATAGTCGCCTTACACAACACTGGAGCTCTGCCATCAAACCCCTCAATTCACCACTCTTTTGTGGTGAAGGAAAACAGGTGAATTCTGAGCAGTATGCCCTGCAGAATCCGCCCCTTCCACAGACTCCGTCGCATACTGAATAGCCAAATTACCTGTGCACGTGAACGCAAATAGATGTGAAGAGCTCCGTAAATCTGCGACTGGAGTAAGTGTCAGAATTGGTTGTGAATTTGTCACATCGCAGAGATTGCTGAATAAGCAGAGTTGGAGAAGTTGCGAATAAACGTAAATACAGACATTTACACTACTGTTCGGACTTTGATGAATAACCCCCATGTGAGGTGTGTTTACCCTTTAATTGACACATACAACATGCTATCAGTAAAGATAAAAACAGACAGAAGCCAAGAAAATTCATAATTTCAGCTTCAGAGATGACATATTTGCAAGTGCTATATTTAAATACATAAATAAAAAAGAAATAATGATCTCACACACAACATGAGGTATATAACCTAAAATATTTTACTGACCAGTGTTAAAGTGTACAGCAGAATAACGTTTCGGGTGGAGGGGGTCAGCATACACACCTTCCTTTGTCCCTGGATCTCTGGCCTCATGTTGTTTTACATTACACCAATAAAAGCTTTATCTTATCTACTCTGGAGGTGCCCAATACCATTCTTCTATTTCAAAAATATGACACTGCCCTTTCTTGTGATAATTCGTGGAAATTGTTAATATGTTGTCATTAATCTAGTGGGGCTGTTTCCTTTAAACAGATCCATGTAAATATGACATCGCTTCATTTAAATTCTTCTATTTATGATGAATCTGCTACAATACATCACAATACAATATATTCACCTGACAATGCTTAGAAATCATTGCTTGACAACTTACTGCATTGCAGCAGCAATATACTAAATCAGGGGTCGGCAACCTATGGTTCTTGAGCCAGATGTGGCTCTTTTGATGGCTGCATCTGGCTCTTTGACTGTAACGAGTGGTGCTCACATGCAAGCACCGCTCATTACAGTCTGCCTGTTAAATGTTGACAAGTGCTGTAGAGACAAAGCTCTCTCAGCACTTCCGGGTTGCTAGCCAATCTGGAGCCACTGATGTCACCGTGCTTCCTGGTTGCTAGCCAATCCGGAGCCGCTGACGTCACCTATGTGACATCATACATAACGTCAGCGGCTGCGGATTCAAAAGGGCTGAGAGAGCTGCATTTTTATGGCTCTCTCAGCCCAAAAGGTTGCCAACCCCTGTAATAAATAGTGAATAAGCGCAAGTGACTGATGCACAAGGATGAGTTGACAGAAACTGTTGTTTGTATTTACCATGCAGATTCACTCTTTTGATAAATATGCCCCGTACTGTACAGTAAGTTTCTAATTAATTAAATTAATTTTTGGAAAAGTTCAAAGAGCTGTTCATTGTGTTCTTTATTTTCTTCATCAGTTTTAGATTTTCTAGTTTGGTGCCAGCTTTTATCCAAGCACCACCTCATTACAGCTTAAGGACAACCAGCTGAAAGAGTTGCTTGTAGAGTTGTTCCTTTTTATTTACCTTTTATGAATATACTAATGGAGGCAGTTATTTACTGAGATCTAGTAACCCGTAGCAACTAATCAGAAGTTGGCTTTCCATATTATAGGTCCCCTATTCCAGCAATTGAACTTGCTGATTGGTTGCTATGGACCATTAGTTCTTGGCACACTATGGCCCCATTTATACATTCTAATTGTGTACACATACACTATAAAGTGACATACATATGTGACATATGTCCTTGACTGTGTCATTGCTCTTACCATTATTATTCACAAAAGGCTATTTGTTTTGTTTGATCACTGTGAATATATCTCAAGAAAGTTGCTGGAACTGAAAACCTTCATGTGTCTTTTTTCTTAAATAAAAACACAAATTCACATTTGGATTGGCATGGCAGTTAGGCAGGTACAGGACTTATGAAAATTTTATCTTTGAAGTTAAATTCATGTTTTTATCCTTACTGTTAGCGGCCATGTTGTTAATCAGACCTCACCCAGTCCCTTAGTTTTATATCATGCTTTAAATAAAGCATATACTGAAAGCCTGATTTTTAAAGCTAAATATCTTAATTTCTTGACAGAATATAGGATTTTTACTGTATGGTTTTGTCACCACTGCCTGGCATTTCTGATATCCTAGCTTTAGTTACAACTTGTTGGAATCCTAACCTGTGTTCAGATCCCTGTACTTTCAGCCTCAACTTAAAGTGTTTCAGCTTAAAGAGATCTGCAATGTCCTGTCTCCTTGTCTCTTCACAGCCATCACAGATACATTCAATTACAGCACCAGGTACATCTTTGGGTACAATTCTGCAGCGTCAGCATAGCGGAATCCAGGAGAGGATCTTCATGCTCTGTGCTGCTCCAAGAGTTCTATGAGTAATAGTTCTGTGGGTACCTGTTCAACTATGTTGCTCCAAGTGATCCTGCTATATGTTTGCAGTTTGGCTGATCCAGGTCTCTGCCAGTGTTCCTGTGTGAGTGGAACCAGCTGCCGCCAGTAGGGGATAAGCGGGGGGCCACAAATTGGCCGCAAGGGCCATACCCTATTGTATTTAAGAGTGAAGACCTGAGGCTTCTTAGACTCTGCACCTCAGGGTTTACAAGTGCCAAATCCTCCTGTGGTACAGCAGATCCACTAATTCCCCAAATAAAGGCAAAATTTATTAAACTTGAAAAGTCCCATTTCGGCTTTTTCAAGTTTATCCCCTGTATATCTCGGCAGTTTGTAAGTGGCTACACCTTTCCATAGAAAAATCCAATAGAAAAACTTGATCGAAAAGTTTCAATTAGCAAAAATCGATTGAAAAACATTGTTAGATTTTTACAGCCGAGATCTATGGGCTTTTTTGAGTTGAATGAATTTCGCCCCTTGGGCTTGTTCCTGTTCCAAAGAACTTGTTCCTGCTCACAAGTCACAGTGCACTGTAACTCCTCCAGAAATGTACCACCTTTGTTCCTGTTTCCTAAGTTTAGTATGCCTTAGTGCTTCCAGAGATGTAATGGAGTCTGGGTACGCTATACTACAGCACCTTTAGTAGTGACCAAGTTCCATGGTATCCCTAGTAATCCGTGACATCATATTTGCATATACAGTAACTATTGCATTTGAGGCATTTTTAATTTTAGTTTTTACTGTTTATTTAAGAATCTAGCCAAAAAAAACTTCTCAGCAACACTCACTACTAGATACCATCCTGTATAAACTTGGCTATGGGACAGTCAACTATATTAACACAAGAAACCAGTTAGGTTCCCTTGAAGGCAGTAGAGCTTCTTGTTAACATGATATGAATGACCTGAAGGTTTAGCTGCAGGCTCGTCACCGGTCTGTCTCCAAAAACGTCCCCTACAGTGATTACAAGCTGAGCAATAGTGCAATATAATGCATCAATGTAGTAACTCATGTGCATGCTATAGGATCCTTACAATTTTTAAGTGCTAGGATAAATTCTAGATTTGTATGGTAAAAATGTTAGAAGTCACATTTAAGATCAGTGACTACACAGATGCGCCAGAAGTATACTATTTTCCACTTGTTTTGTAGAAAATCCTAAGACTTCCACTGTCACCCCACAGGACTGAGACAATGAAGATGATTGTTAAAAAATGCAAATGACAGAAATGTGTAAATGATGGTTTAAACTGTAAACAAACATTTTTTTTAATGAAAATATGGCAGGCTGGAACTGGTTGGCTTGTAGACAAAGACATCAGTCAAATGGCTTATGTTAAGTAATGATTCCTGACTGGCTGTTCTCTGAACTGGTAATAGAGAAAATTATATTGCCTAAGGTAAGGAGTCTGCTGGGGTCCTCAGTGTCTTTTATTTATTTACTTATTAACATATACCAAAACAGCTTAATTATTTAAAACTGAATTAGGGCAAGACTGCTGTGGTCTAATCATAATGCTTTTGAGTAGCACAAATGCAAGTAAAGTAACTTAAAATGTATTTGTGTTGTGATCACAGAGTATTGTTATCACTGTATCTACTGAAAAGTACAGCTGCTAGATGCAAACAATTTGGGCTGTACCTTGCAAAGCACTTCAATTACACTGTATTATATCCTTTAAAACTACCATGTATATGATCCATATACTTCTGCTATTAGGTAACAGAAACAGTTACAGATTTATCTGTCTCTAACTATATTCCATTGTTTGTAAATAACAAAAACATGCCTTTCTTTATTTGCCAAAAGAACGCAAATAGTTTTTTGTGCTTGAGATTTACAACTGTCCAGCCATTTGTACTTTTGTCTGTATAAGTATAGTAAATCAGATGGTCTTGCAAACAGTAAAAGACTAATGTTTTAAACCCAGAAACAAGGTAAATGCATGTAAATATGGTGCTGATGCAAATGTGATTTTCACTGGTGTGTACTTATACAAATTCACTGACAATAAATTGCATTTTAATCTTAGGCTAGGTTCATACTAGAGTAAAAAAGTGGCGCGTATTTAGAAAAGCACGTCTAGAAAATATGCCGCGTATTTCAGTCCGGCATATATTCTACACTTGCTTTTCTATTGTACTTACCTGATACAGTGTGAACGCTCCCTTGTTGTTCACGGCTTCTCCTATCTTGCCACATTTTATGCATGGCATACATACGCTGGCAAAAATGCAATGTTGCATGTGCACATTCGCATTATGCACTACTGAGGCCGGAACAAGGTAAATTCCATAGGAATTTGCGGTGCGGCTTTTTTTTATGCATATGTATATACGCCGTGCATAAAAGTGCTAGGGCATTATTCATTAAAGTCCAAACTGTTGCGTATAGGTGTGAATTTGCCAGATAAATTCAGTCGCAATAGGCTGCTACTGTCACAGTCACATCTTTATAATGAAAATATTGTCGCAGTCACAACTTTATTATGGGAAAATTGTCGCAATCTTAACTTTAAAAAAATTGACGCACTTTACAATGGGGAAATTGTCACGGATTTGCTATTGGAATCCGCTTTGAGAATTCGACAGTTGAATTCGCACCTTAGTGAATAACCCCCCCTAGTGTGAACCTAGCCTTAATCTTAAGGGGGTAACCTTCACAGTTAGCCTCAGGGCACAGATAACCATTACATGGAAAATGAAAGAACAGAGTGATTCAGCTCTCCTGTGATGTGCAGACTTTAGCTGACTAAAGATTAGAGTAAAACAGAATGTGCACTGTTCTCTTAGTGACCTTTAAATTAATTATAATGATTTTAAATTTGTAGGACATGCCCTTGTTTACTGCTTGTCTACAGTGCTGTCTACTAAGCACCTTAAGGCCACAAACACACTAGCGTATGTGCGCTCGTTAATAAAAAAAAAGCGTGCTGTGAAAATAGGCTGGCATGTTTATACCTTCATATTTTCGGGATGCGTTTTATACATAAGTAATAGGCACTTACATGTCGTTTTTCTTCCCTGTGTGACCACTGTTGCTCAATTCCTATTGTTATTAATCCATTCGCATTGTTGGCATTCACGTCCATATGCAGAACGCGGCATGAAGTGTTTCAGTGTATGTTCCTTTCTATAAAATGCAAGTGTGACAGTGTACGCGTATCGGTCATTACTTTCAACGTTTTTTTTTGCGATGCATTTTTTTTCTTGTCTTTTCACGCATGCCTATACTTCCTGTGTGACCCTGGCCTAAAAGACGAGCAAAACAATCCACTAAATAATCTCATTTAGATCTTAAATTTTATCTCTGAAATCCCGAAGTGCTGATTGTTGTACCTGGCTCATGCTTATTGCATATATATATATATATATATATATATATATATATATATATATATATTTATTTATTTATGACCTTTTGCATAATGAAACACCGACTCGTTTATGTTTCATCAATATATGGTTCTGCAAAACAACTGCAGAGAGATTCATGGAAATGTAATTTTCCAATTACCAATTTTCCAGTTGCCTCGCCGAGACTGGAATCCCTTTAAAGCGCTCACTGATGTGCTCTCGCCGGGAGGGGAATCCCTTTAATGCGCATGCTGATGTCCGCGTGCAGGACATCAGCGAGCGCATATCAGTCAGTGCGAAGTGAGGCGAACACTTCGCACCTCACTTCGGACTCTCGTGAATTCCCTCCTGTTTTATGATGTGTGAATTTGCTATAATTTGGCACTTCTGAAGCATCACGGATTGAGTAAAAATAAAGTTTGTTTTTTACTGTTTTAATGCTTGCGAATTAGATCTATATAGCGCTAATATATTGATTTTACAGATATCAGTATTTATGAATCCCAATGAGACTGTTTTTTTCAGCAAAAAAGTATTTGCCTGGTTTAGGGTGGAGAAAACCCTATACCTAATGGAATGAAAGAATTCCCTTCCAAATATCAGTGATATTTATATCCATGGATATTCAGAAGGAGGGAAGGGGGGTTTACGACCCCCAGGAAGACCTCCATGGGTTATGGCCTCCTCAACCCAGAGGGGTACATTGGAAATAGTCCTGGCCTTCTGATGTGTCCCTTTGTCCTGCTTTATATGTCTAATGGATTGCCGCCAGCATCTACAATATGTGACTTGGTGATGACATGATAATGGCGTGGTGCCGCCCCACCTTACATTTTTTTTGCAGATGCCATTGTTGATATCAGTCAAAATCAGAATGGGACCCTCACTGAAAAAAATTGCAAAATGTGCTGGTTTTAAAAGATCGATATCTGTAATTTGTATTCAAATCTATATAAATCAGTTGAATTAAAAAGTGCAACAAGCAAAAAAAAAATGGGTTGAAATGACCTTATGTATGTATAATTTTATTTATAAAGAGCCACAAATTTACGCACGCTGTACAGTTCAGCAATATAAGTATAATACAAACATGGGAAAAGTGCATTAAACAATACAAGTATGATATCACAAAGATACTTCACTTTAAGTGCTAGGTTGCAGTAGGTACAAGTGGATGGAGGTCCCTGCACTGTAGAGCTTACAATCTAAATCTTATGCCCCCTACAGGGCGATAGGACTCCTGTCTTAAATGTTTTCCTGAAAATATGAAAATAATGTATTTTTCCCTATAATATTTTACATCGTCAGTTGTGAATTTACAGTGAAAGATGAACTCTTCAAACACGAAATTTATTAAAGTCTCTTGGTCTTTCTAAGTTTATCGCGCAAGATCTCATGATGTTCCCGTGAGATTACCACGTGAGTTTTTTTATATTTTTCTAAAAACTTGCAAGGTAATATCATGGGAACGCTTTAAAGGTATTCCAGTCTCGCGAGGTGACTCGAGCGGTCTCACTGAGACTGGAATACCTTTAAAGCGTTCACTGATGTCCTACAGTCTCTGCGAGCTAATGCGAAGGATCGGGAGGTAAATTCGCACTATATGGGCTCCTTTAGCTGCCAGACCTTGTCTCCTACATCCTTTACATTCTCTGTGATTTCACGGTTGCAGTGGACAAAGAAATTGCTGCAGTCATGGGCTGCCCTGTCATCTTTAGATAAATCCTGTTATATGATAATTTAATATAATACTAGTTAACCTGATTCCTGAACATTCCATAATTTATGTGAAGTGACCAGATGTTTCAAAGTGCTGTTTACTGAAGACAAGTAAAGTAGCCAAATGTGTTCACAACAATTTAAGGATGAAATCATTTGGGGATTTTTGTCTTCGGCAGATTTTTAAGGGAGTACCACGACTCATATGATATTTCAGGAAACAAAGCTTGGTGTAGTGCCAGTCAAAAAAACCCAAACATTCATTATAATCTGATGAGCTCATTATACACTTTAAATAACATTGTTGTGGATTTTTCTAAGTATTCAACATCTGCTGCTGTATATGTTAATTATTTATTATTATTATTCAAATGTTTGGCTCCAGGGAACCTATATATGTGCCAATCCCAAGACCCCCACCCATGGAATTCCACTAGTCTTGCCCCACTGATTTAATCACAACTAAGTTTAAACCATAATATGTCTCCTTCCCTAAACTGAATCTGTAATAAGAACACCACAGTCAAAATCACTAATAGAAATGGACCTTTAAACAAGTGACATCAAACAAGGGGATACTTCTCCATCAATGCAAGTTTCCATAGCAAGGTTGCTATTATGCTCGATGGGGGTCTGGTACATAGCTTGATGGAACTTGTCATTTTTTATTTACTTTCTTCCAAATACTTCTAAAATTATGTTTTTGACCTCTTCGGCTCCCTTTTCACCAATTTTTTCTGGCAAAAAACAGGCGAAAAATGGGGATGAAAAGTTCAAACTGCAATTTTTTTACCTTTTCACCCATAAAGTATTAAATTCCATTTAAATCCAAAGGGCAAACAATATAAAGCCACTTTCAAACTTTTATTATGTTATTGTAATATAAACTTTTATTATGTTCTTGTAATATATGTGTATAGAAGTACAAATTGAAGCATGGGTTTACTCTCACCCTACTATTACACATATTTACATACACATGAATCATTTTAGGTTTAACAAATTCTGAAACTCGGTCCAAGTTAACTAGATTTATTTTTACAAGTTTTTGCTTATATCAACTTCCCTTAACCACAAGGCTAAAACAACAAAACAGCTCTGATGACTGATTAATCATTAATCTCTATTCCCCTTAGTGTTTGGTGTTTAATCCCTTGTGTGGGGAATTGGTGCTAGTTCTAATAAATTTCTAGGACATATGTGTGTATTATGATGTCTTCTTTATATACTGCCAAAATATTCTAGAGAAATGCACATAAGTATAATGAATATTAGTGACAGATAAAGGTAAACCAGTGTTAAGTAAATTTTACCAGTCTACGCAATTAGGTACAAATGGGACTGTTGTAAAATTTTCCACTGGGCCCTTGTGTTCCTTCACAAAATACCAGTGTATGTGTGGTGTCCCTAGTGTATGGCATTGTGTATCATGTATTTTATGAAGGGTAATTCTGAATGGTTCAGACTAGATATGGAAGCGCTGAGGAGAAAATGAATATACAGAGAAAATGGGAATTCCCTAGTGTGATACTGTACACACAGGAAATTAAAGGATAATTGCATGGAAAAAGTGCTGCGAGGTTCTAGAAACAATGTTAACCAGTGTATAAAGTGATATCCTATGGGAAAAATTCCCAGTGATAAATGGACTCGTAGTGAAATTAGCCATATCACTGGTGACTAGTCAGAGTGAAGACAGGAGGGGTACTTTAACTCCCCCTTTATAGGAGCACTCACCAGAAAGTGCTTAAGATAAAGCACTTAACAAAATGTCCACCAAGTCTTAGGTGTATATGGAGGCTTCAATCACTCTCTGCGGTAAGGATACTGGATATAATATAAAACATTGGACCATAGTGCAGCTCATTCGATATAAAAAACGTTTAATATGTTAAAAGATATACTCACAAACATGTGAAGACAAAAAAGTCAAATGAGATAAAATCAACAACGCGTTTCGCTGAGTGACCTCAGCTTTCTCAGGAGTAGTAGTAGTGTTCAAAAAGTCTCTGTGATCATTAAATTAAAGAAATGCTGCACTTTATTTGCCATTGTTACCTTTTTTTATCTATTTTCCATCATGTATTTTATATTTGTTGTTGCAAGTATGAGTGGGAGCTGCTTTACTGCTTTGCCTGATGATGGTTTTGGTAAATAGAAATATCACCCACAGTTTTAGTTTATATGGAGGGACTCAGTCATCTCAGAAATGCTAAAATACTTTATTAAACAATGGATCATGAATATCTTTCACACCTGGAAGATTCTTTGGTTAGCACAGTTGAAAAAAAACACAGAAACATTTTCAAAATAAGGCAGTGGGGTGGCTCAGTGTTTATCACTGCTGTTTAATTCCACCCTGGACTTCATCTGCATGGAGTTTGTATGTTCTCCCCGCACTTGCGTGGGTTTCCTCCGGGCACTCCGGTTTCCTCCCACAATCCAAAAACATTCATCTGTGTGTGTGTGTGACAAAAATAGGGAAACTAGATTGTAAGCTGCATGGGACAGGGACTGAAGTGAATGATGAATATCTCTGTAAAGCGCTGCGTAAAATAGTAGTGCTATATAAGAATGAATAAATAATAAAATAAAAAGTGTGAAGCCATATTTCCCACTACTCCTATTGCCATGTAGGTAAGGAAAATATAAAATTATCATGCAGAGCTCGTGTTGTCCCTATTGTATTTATTAATTTATATAGCGCTGATATATTATGCAGTGCTTTACAGAGATTCATCATTCACTTCAATCCCTGCTCTGTGGAGCTTACAATCTAATTTCTCTATTCAGTCACACACACACACATAGACAAACACAGATGTATGTTTTTTGATTGTGGGAGGAAACCAGAGCCCCCAGTGCATAGAAGTAACGTATCAAGTAAGAGGAATAAAGACTGGAGGTTCCCTTACCTTACCCACATTGCCATTATGGGAAGGGTGAGCACAAAATAAAAAAATAAGGGCTCAGTCCATTGTAAACCACCAATCCTAAACCACCCACACCCCCTAGTCACATACATCCTTTCAATGAAATTAAAAACCTGGAAACATACCTTCACCTTTTGCACTTCGTGGTACAACTGAAATTGCTCCAGTTCCATGTTGACTTATATAGCTGCACATCTAATCTGATAGAAATGCTGTACTCAGGCATTCATTTACAACAGTAGCTACAAGTTAACACCAGAAAACTGCAAAATTTGTAAAAGTTTCGTTTTTCTGGCATGTTTATGAACATCGCAGCACAACGCAAATACCAACAAAAAAACCTCTCCATTTAGCCATCCAATGGAAATATAGAAATGCTATAAAAATCTGTTGCTATAAGCAGTGTTTGTTACAGGAATATAAACTTATAAACCAAGCTATCGTGGTCAAGGAATTACTAATCTGTCTCCCAGTAACATGCCCCAGACTGAAATACTCTTCTTCATATGGGTCATAGCTTACACTACTGGGCAAGGTGGTTACACATTTATTGCACAGTTATAAATAATCACCAACGATTATCTTTAAAATATTATGCATGTAACCTTTATTATAAGTGCTCTACATACAGGAGCATTAGATACACACTATTTCTTTACTTTTTTGTTTCAGCAGATACATAGCTTAGTGTGGCCATCAGTAAAGACCACCAATTTTGGAACTTCTTTCAGGGTTCCCTATATTGTCCACTGCAGTTCCTGACTGAGACAGGTCACAGGCATACATATATGTCTTAGGGACAATTATATTATGTTGGACACAAGGTTAGTTAACATGTAATCATATATGTTTCCTTTAATGGGCCTGTATGAATATAAAATTGTTTGCTCTGCTTTAAGAGACCTGAATAATCCTTTCCCAGGTAACAGCTTTAGTTAATACATACAAAATGTATTATTCTGCTACTGTTGCTCTATCCAATTTTTGATTTTGTTGAAAACTACAACTCTTACTGCCCATAATACTTTTTTACTGACTTGTGGTTCTGTATTTAGAAAAAAAGCTGTAGTGCTGTTGTTATAAGAACAAATTAATTAAATATTATTTGTATATTATTATTAATATGAATAATTACACAACATTTTTTTTGCATCTCATACAAGCTTCTTCCTCCTACAGCCTAAAAACAACGAAATATGCAAAAAGATAAGTTACTGGGAATATGTAGCAGGGATTTTTATTTTGTAAGCTGGATGTCTGAGGATTTTAAGATGCATTAAAAGTGATTTCCTCCAGCGGAAATGGACATTTCAACCACCTGGGCCGTCTGACCAGTTATATAAAAGGTTCTCTTTAGATGTAGCCTTG
>WMED01021000.1:0-12021 GCA_019650415.1 Pipa parva
ACTGATCCATAAAGTGGCCGAAAGTTGACTTCGACTAAATGGCTAATCATCATCATCATTATTTCACTAAAATAAAGGAGATATTTCTCTCTCAATTTTGGCCAATCAGTTGTCACTTTAGTATCAGGAATGTCACAGAAGGTATACTTCATCTTTCTCACACTGATATAACCAGTTCTTTAAGCAACCGCATTCAAGTAGTGCAAAGTCTGGTAGAAGTGTTTGTATAAATAAGTGGGGTAAAGGGTAATCATGTTTATTAACTCCTCTATCCAGCTTTATATGTTACAGTCATATGTGTTTTATTGTTGTTGTTTTTCTTTATTCTTATATATATATATATATATATATATATATATATATATATATATATATATATATAGGCTTGGCAGCCTATATTACAGTCTATAAAGCTAACCAGTGTATCTTCTTGTAGAGGACTATACTGTAGGCTGGGAAACATTGCTTTTGTGTAAACTGCTCGATTGTGCTAGCTATGTCACATAGCCTTCTTCTTTAGCTTTGAAATGTTATATTGCATGAGGAGGAGATATATAGAACTGGAAAACTACCCAACTTGGTCACTAAATGCTGGACAAAAACCTAGTCCTTTTAAGGAACTGGAAAATCAAAAACAAGTATTTGAAATGTCATTATTTGTCTCTAAACAAACAAATATATTGTAATTGTTTACTTTTTGTCATAGTTCTGCTACCAACTACCATACATAATTACTTGTGCTGCCATTATGTCAGTGGGTAGAGAGACTTTACGCAGGGCACAGGGCAAGTATGCTTCATTGTTGTAAGCCAAGTACTCCATCACATTGCCACAATACTGTTTGCAATAAACAAAAGCAGAACACCTGTTGTCCAGGGTTTAGTGTCCTGTTATATCTTCCAGTATCCCATCACCAGCAATTGGCAACAGCTGTCACTAAAGATCACCACTTTAAATTCTAAACTTAGGTGCAGCAAACCTTTCTATTGTATAACAAGCATACTGTATTTATTGTAATCAGTTTTATTGTAAATGTGCTGTTACTGTATAAGCAAATCATTACAGTATATGCTCTGTTTCTAGGTTTCGGCCTCACCAAGACTCCGACCCCACCAAACCCAGGGTGCCGGCTGTAATTGATGGGCTAATAACTTTTAAAAACAATGACCACGGTGCATGGGCCAGAGGGGGTGACATCACTTTCCGTAACTCAGGGTAATTTATCATCTCCATTCATTCAAGTGTTTGATATGTTTCACATGTGCTCAGTCTGGCCTTCATTATCTTATCTGACTTCCAAGATTGTGACTACATTCACAAGCATTATTCCCACTGCCAATACAGTAAAGTTTTCTCAGGATTTCTATGTCAAAATGTGATGTCATTTAGAGCTAGTCGGTTATGTTCATTAAGCCTTTAGTCGACAAGTGCTACTGTATATGAATTACTGTATCAGTTCTCTTTTTGTGCATATTGTGTTGTGCTGCAGTATATATGTCAGTATTAAACAGACTACAGGCTAGCGCAAATACTATTTTAGGCAGAACATATGGTACTGTTGTGCCTTGTCACCTGTTATTTAAATATAGTACAGCACACCTCAGGCACACATAAACACCCTGGTGTTGGTACCATTATTGCATTGTTTACTAGACCATCTCCATAGCAGTGTTCAGGAATTCAGTCTAACACTTTCTTCTTGTAAGGCTAAGCTTACACTAGACATTTTGGGGGTTATTCACTAAAATGAGAATTCTCAAACAGCGAATTCCCATAGCAAATCCCTGACTATTTTCCCATTGTAAAGTCAATTTTTAAAGTTGTGACTCCTACAATATTCTCAGTATAAAGATGCGACTGCAACAGTAGCAGTCTATTGTGACTGTCTTTAGCTGGTGAATTCACTCCTTTACGAGACATTTTGGAACTTTAAAAACTTTAAAGAACTTTACTTTGTCACTAGTCATAGACATTTTGCCCTAGTGACAATACATATCACAGTTGCACACAGTCGCTGTTGTATGTGTGTGTCTTGCCATGGTTTATCTGCATTGTGTTTTGGCTGAATGGGATAAAACTACAACAGAAACGAATAGTGTAGGCTTACCATAAAACGTTAGTTTGATAAGTGTTATTAAATGGATCTATCCTTTTTACTTCTATAGATTCTCAGATAATGGAATAGGACTTACATTAGCAAGGTAAGTAACCTGTAACTATCATGTCATGAAAATGAATCATAAACCCAAAGCCAAATCCTGATAACTGAGAAACTTTTGAATTTTTGTAGTTTAGCTACATCTATAGAGTTTCAGTTTGAATATCAACCTCTGTTTTTATTTTATTGATGTATTTTATTTTACAGAATATTCTCTGTGAAGGTCATGACTCCTTTTCACACATCTCCTCTAACATTAGCACACAAGCACAGTTGACTTTTTTACAATGAGTTTTTAAAAAAAAAATCCTTAAGATAGAACAGTTTAACCTTTGTATTAGATTTGGCTTAGGGTTTTATAATGATATCATGGGAGTAAAGGATATTCTTTGTCAGAGACAACACAATCTCTAGTGCTGTGTGGTGACAATCTATTTTTGCTGAGGATAATCATTAGGGCAATGGAATACTGTCTGCTCTGATGCTGGAATTTAAAATGGCATCAACAAGCATCAAAAAGCACAGAAATCTCAGTCCATTGTGTTTAATTGGCAACATCTACAACTTTATTTCAGATGCATTTTGCTATGTGAAAGTAGGACGCATTTTGTCATGGTAAAAGGCATCTGAGGAAGGTTGCAGGTGTTTTGCCGTGATAGGCCACTGAAAAAAAGGGGGCACGGTTTCTCTCCTATTTTTATGCATTTAGATGCCAGTTTCAGCGCCAGTATTAAAATGTATAGTCTGCCACTGTTCTTATAATCCCCCTGTAAAAAAATATTCTTTTATATTTCTAAATAACAATAGCTGTTTGTTTCATAGCTGATTAACATGTATAAGCTTCAATACCCAGTGGTATTTATTTATGATAGTATTATTCCTCATATTCAGGATAAAGTTTTGTGTTGACATCACAATCTCTATTCTGGTGATCAATGGCTGCTATCTACTCCCATCCCAGAGAGTTCCAGGTTCATATCCCTCTAAGCAGATCAGTGCGACTAAATCTTCATTGTGATGTAGAGTGAATTAGCAGACTTTAGCCCATTTTTTTTACTGAAATGATTAGGGGATATTTGATTAGATATTATATTGAGAAATAGATATATAGTTATTTGGATGCAAGAATTAAAGGAATACATCTACAAATTTTGCAGTGTTAAATATTACGAGTTCTGCAAATGTCAATTTAACCCACTGGGTTTTCAGAATATCACTTAAGCTCTCAGCTGTGCTTGAGATTTTCTGGTCCTCGTCAGTAGGGGGCAGGTACTTCTCAGCCAGTGTACAACATGCCATAGAAGTGGATTTCACGAAAACTCTTATTGAAAATTAGTTAGGCTGGGTTCACATGGTCGATTTTAACTCCACTTTTTTTTTGCAGGGAAAAAACTGTGAAAATACGTGGTCACGTAAACACATTACAAGTAATGACTATTGGCTGTGCATTGACACACTAGCGTTTCATAGAGAGGAATATGCACTACTACTTCTTTTTGCATTTTTTTTGACCGCGTAAAAACACTATGCGAAAAATGGGACAGGGTTATTAGCAATAGGAATTTAACAATAGCAGTTACACTTTAGGGAAAGGCACTGAGATAATGAGGAGACAATGCAAAGTTGCACCTCTGCGCATGCTTTTTTTTTTTATTTATAGGCAAATTTGCCAGTTTGATTGCGCTGGCATTTTTTTTGCCATGCGCTTTTTAAAAAAAAATACCAGAGCAAACTTTGCCAGAACCAAGCCTCAGAATGAAGCTGATTTAGCATCCTTGTCTTGCCCTCTTTGGGGCACATATATAATGTATCAATTTCTTGGTTTGCTTTGCAGTGATGGGACCTTTCCCACAGATGAAGGCTCAAGCTTAGAGATCACAGACTCTATATTTGTGGGAGAGAGCGAGAATGTGGGATCCCAAGGAGGACAGAACATTTACTGGGGACGGGGAGGTCTCGGGGAGCTGAGATCACTGCCTCGGAACAAGTAATTGTCTCAGCCAGGGCCGGATTTTCCTCTCAGTCAGAAAGGCACCTGGAAAAGTATTTTTAATAGGCAAATGTTGATTCTGATATTTGGTATTTCCCTTTGTATGAAGTTATAAGTCACACAATATTTCAGTTCACTGAATAATTTACTCTGTAAATGTATTTACTATATTTTTACAAAGGGGTGTGTTCAGTTAGTGGGTGTGGCCTAAGGCACCAAACATTCTTTGTGTATAAGCTCCTCATGTGGAGCTCAGCCTTTAAGCTCTTTTTCAAATATGTTCAGAAACAGCTGTTTCCCTAGTGGATTTAGGGTCCTTTTTCTGACAGTTTTAGAATTAATTTTGTATTTCTTACTAGTGCATAGCAAGTATTCATAACATGCATTATGCAGGTGAATAGTTGTTAGTGAGATGGGATCTTTAAAAATAGTTTTCAATATTCTGTTACATATGTTTGACTTTCTTGTATTATTTTTATTAGCATAATATAACTGCATTGCCTTGCAAGGGAAAATGTCTATAAATCTTCCACATAATCTTCCACATCTCCTTCCACTCCGGTGTCATCTTTTAATTCTAACTGTAGTCTGTATGCAATGGGCCTTATTGACTAAAGTCCAAATAGTCACGTAGAGCTATGAATTCACATCTATTTGTCAATTCCCCATGTTCGCGTATTAACTAAACTCTGGGAAGTAATGAATACTTTGTGTTTTGTAAATCATTAAACACTTCAGACTGGCAAATTGGGGGGGGGGTTGATGGCAGGGCTCCAGTGTGGCATAAGGAAACTATTTCTTCAAAAATGACAATGGCGACTGCGACTACATGACACCATAACCTAGAGACAAGGTGACATAGAAATAGAAGATACACATAATACTATAAGTGGGATAGTGTGAGACTGATGCCATTGCACTTCACTTGTTGAAGTTGCCTCACTCTGCATGACTTCTCATTCTACTTCTATCCGCCTGACTACCCCACACTACTCATCTGACAGTGCTTGCTGCTGTCTGCCTGTTCAACCAGTGTATTCTCAGCTTAATCGAGAAGTACATTTGTGATTAATTTGGTGATGCTACTCAAATTGTACTCAAATTGTACTCAAATTGTAGCGAGGTGAATTGGACAGGTGAATTTGGACTTCAGTCAGTAAGACACAATGTCTGTATTATATTATAAATACTGCGTACAATTCACTGTTATTATATTCTTTAAGGGATATTACCAGCTCAACATTTTCCATTTTGAACCATTTTATTTTATTTCTGACACATCCATAAACAACACTGCACTGATTTTTTGTTACTGAAGACCTATGTAAAATTACTATTTAAATGTACTATTTCCTGCCTTTGCACAGATGATAAGCTAACCATGATGCACTCGTGATGTTTATAATCCCATAGCCCACAGGAACCAATAGGGCCATAACATACAGTATAATCCCAGCTGTAAAGCAGAATGGTAATGGTGTACTTTTAAAGAGGGAACAGGCAGCTCATCTCCTGTGCAAAGCACAAAAAGAATGTAACTATTCAGAATTAAATTAACCCCTTTGATAGCAGTCTAATTTCTAAGCAGTTTACTTCATTTTAAAGCACAACCTTTTTTATGATGACAATATCCATTAGTGTAATTTTGCTATGGACTGATTTACTTTTTATCCTTGAGCCAGTGACTTACTGTTCACTCTGTAAAAGATCTTTTATTTTTGTGCGCTACAGTGGAACTAGATGTGTAAATATTGCCTTTCAGGACATTCCCAGTTCGTGGGTTCCAAATATATGATGGACCTGTCAGGCTCCTTAAATGCACCTTCAAGAAATTTTTTCCCACTGTGGACAGATCTGTGAGCGCAATTGGTTTCTCCTTGAAAAATCCTTGGCAGGTAACACCACAGAACAACGTGTCCCTGGTCAGGATGGAAAGGAATGTAAGTGAAATGAATTTCAATTCATTTAAATTTCAATTCTAAAAAGAATTTCAATTCAATGAAATTACAATGATAAAAATCTTAACATGAAACATAAAGATTAATTACAACTAATGTCGTTTGTAGCGTGGAGATAATAAGTGCCACTTGGCAACATATTTATTTAAGCCAAGCTTGTTGAACAACCAAAGCTGTGAATGCAAAATAAAATATGCAACACAGAGATACAGTAAAATTAAAGGGGAACTATAGTCAAAATACATCTTTACATATGCAGTACTATACCTTAGTGAGAAGCGTTTCTCCCCAGGGGGAGGAAAATTGCACGTTTTATTTCTTCCCTGGGTGTTTTTTTAACTATTTGTGTCAGCAATTGGCTTAGTATAAAGGAGTTTTATATGTATGTGTGCAGTTATATCAGCACTATAGTGCCCCTTTAATAGCAGAGTTCCAGCTGCTGGAATCTTAGAATATGGCTGTGCAAACCTCATTAAATTATTAGGATCTTTTGATCTACTGAACTCATTTTCTGTTTTTGAGCTATTGGGAAGGTAAAGAATCCTGAAGAAAAAAATATTTTCATTACATTGATTTTGTCTACAAAAGAGAGTTTTGTCCAGCACTATTATTTTCGCAGTATCTCCCCAGCTATTGTGAACTATATCTTCCTGCACGGTTGGGATGGAAGGCTGGAAGTTAAAGGCAAAGTGTTTCATTCTCAAAATATATAGTTAATGTCAACTAATGTTTGTTCTGCTGTTGTGGTGAAAGCCCTGGCAATTTATTCCTTTTTCCAAACTCAGCTGGAATAATGGTGGAAGCCACACATGTAGCTGCCTCTCTCAGTTGACATTTATCTGATTTGATACATTTTCCATTATGCATCACAAGAAGAAAAATATTGTCTGATCCAATTTGTGGTGACATAATGAAACCCTCAGTCTTGCAAATTTTAAATATTTATTAAGTGGATAATATGGATAAGAGTTTAACCCTACAGTGTAGTAGATTAGAGTTAACCAATCAGTGATTCAATTTTTTTTTCTGTCAAGAGAGCAAGATTGATTCGGCTCTATTTTGTTTGGTTGTGGTTTGTAAATCATTAAACATCCACTGCACGTGTGTGTGTGTGTGAGTGTGTGTATGGGGGTGTGCATACCACACACATACACATCGTTCTCATTTAAGACTCAAACAATACAGCTTTATGAAAAAATCTAATTTATTGCTGTAAAGAAAGCAAATCTTTAGAAAAGAAATCTGCCCAGACAGGGGGAAAGCCTTCACACAGAGAAAACTATGTCCACATTACCCCACCTTAACCAAATGACCTGAATATTACTGTATCCAGATGACAAAGTATTCCCCCCCACACATACTGCACAGTGAGTTCTCATTCTAATGTGGCTGCGGGATGAGGAAAATGATTTAAAAAATGCTAATGATTCAGAGCTTGTGCCAAAAATCAGGACAAAACATGTTAGCGTTCTAATTGGTGACAGATTCAGTGTTTGCATTCTCTGCGCCGTGAAACTATATAGTGGTAACAGAAGTGAAATACAAAATGTCAAAATGCTTCGTTTTTGTTTAAAGAAGCCAAACAAGTAATATTTACTCCAGTAATGGCTTAGATATTGACTGAGAACATGGCTGATTGGTTGTTTACATTCTAACTGAAGGAAGTTCTAATATAGCATAAGACAGAGAATGCCTTCTCTGCATGTATAAATTATTGTGTAATGCATGCTTCTGTAGTCTACATTTCACTGAATGCCATTAGCACGGTCAGTATTTGTATTGCTGTATTGTACAACGCTGCGTAAATTTTGGTGCTTTATAAGTAAAATTATACATACATACATACAATAACAGTATCTGACTATTAATAACTGTGGGGGGAATTCACGATAGTCCGAAGTGAGGTGCGGAGTCTTCACCTCACTTCGCACTGACTGTTATGCGCTCACTGATGTCCTGCACGCGGACATCAGTGAGCGCATTAAAGGGATTCCAGTCTCGGCGAGGCAACTCTTTTGTTCTCGCCGAGACTGGAATCCCTTTAATGCGCTCGCTGATGTCCGTGTGCAGGACATCAGCGAGCGCATATCAGTCAGTCCAAAGTGAGCCGAACACTCTGCACCTCACTTCGGACTATCGTGAATTCCAGCCTGTATGTGAATGTCTCAATGAGTAGTTGTCATCGAGGGGCGTATTTATCAAAGCTAGTATGATATATTCTCATTAAACTTATCCAATTGTTTGTATAGGACACTCATGGGTAATGGGAAATAGTCCCTTATTTTTATTGGTGCAGAACTGCATCAGTGTTGGTAACCTATAGCAACTTAAAAGCAATTAATTTATTCTCTAATATTAACTAATTAGTGCTAATTTGCTTTGGCATATTGTATTCATTCATTTTATTTAACCCATATTTTACATTGTGCCTCTTGGTGTCCAACCGTAGCCAATTAATTTTGGGACAACTACCTTTACCATGGGTCTGGTAGGTTGGGGATCATGGGAAAGTGTTTGTCGTTATTCATAGTTGATTTAGGATATGCATTGTTTAGTCCGACTGCCCGCTTTCAAATAATAATAATGAAATTGACTAAAAACAGCAATTAAAGCCAGTAATTTAACCTCAATTGTTTGATAATATGTATTGAGTAACAAAAAGGACAGATCAGAAATTGCTCTCTCAGCAGTGAACACAGTGTACATTTCCATATATAGTGACTGTTTGCCTTTCCAAATGTTTCTTAATTAGTTTCTCAACAGTGTACATGTTACAAACAAGGTGATTTAGTATGGGCCTAGACTGCGTAATAGATTGCGTAATAGGCGACTTTCTCTTTCTGGTAAAGTAGAAGGAAGACTTGTAGGTTTCTGCTGACAGATTATTAAAGAAGAATTACTCTTTCTGTTGCCGATATCTCACTTTGCTTGTATTCCACGCCCCCCCATGCAGTGCAGTGTTACATTCCGTGACTGTTTCAGTTTTACTACAGATTTCTGTTTGCATGCAGTGGAATTGTTTATTTTGTATAGCTACTTTCTTATTTGCTCAGCTACTAAAATACAAAACTATAGACCTAAATGAGAGAAATTCAGATGCATGACATACTGTAACATCCCCCTTTGTTGTGAACTGCAAGTCCCAGCATTCTCTATTAGCCAATGGAGTAATAGTTTGCTGCTGGAAGGCCTTTCTGTTTGACATTTCTGTGGGTCATGCATTTTACTGGGCCACTATTGTTACCGTAAAAAGTTTTTGTTTTTTTCTGAAACCGTATACTGAGGTTACATTTATTTAAGGAGCCTGTTTTGCATGTTTCAACCATTTCACCTATTTATCAAATAATTTTTCCTCTTGATTTTTATTTACCAGCGACTTTGCGCAGAGAGTTTTCTGGTTGATTGTGCTGCAGTATTGTTTCCCCAATTGTTGTATCTATTAACATCCAAAGGAAATTTTTAAATTTCATGAAACTGTTTGACGTTAGTTCCAAGAAGTCAATCTGTGATCCATTTGGATCGTGGTTTATCACTCTGCCAAAGATATATGGGATGCCTTTTACAAAGTATTACCTACTAAGTTGCGTGCACAAGCTATTTGAAAGATTGTACCTCATTGTGATCATATAGTCACTACACTGTAAAGTTCATCTATAAACATAGAAGGTTATTGGCCAAAGTTCAAATTGTGGTGTAAAGGTTTGAATTTCCCAGCTAAAGACAGTTGCAATAGACTGCTACTGCCGCAGTTGTGGCTTTATAACAAGAATATTGTTGCAGTCTTTACTATGGAAATATTGAAAATACAGTCGCAACTTAAAAAATTGTCACGGTCACAACTTTGCAATGGGAAATTTGTCACAGTTGTGGATTTGCTATGGGAATCTGCTGTTAGAGAATTCGACAGTCAAATTCTCACTTTAGTCAATAATCCCCTTAGTCTAATGACATATTATTCATTTTTTTAACATATATTTAATTGTGTGTGACAAAACAACTAGCATGGCTTGGCAGTGACTTGCATTGTCCTGCTAGCACAAATGCTTGAAAATGTGCTTGAAAAAGCAAAAAAATGATGTTTTACTTTACTTTATTTAAGAATATTAAAATAATAAGAAAGGATTTCCGTGTCTTGAACCCCCAGAATGATAATTATTTTTTAAAGAGTAAACATTTTCGCTTTAACTGCCAACTCACAGTGTGTGACCTCCAGAATGACATTAATCTTGGCTGATCTGTGAACATCTGTTTAGCTAATGTTAATTGGAGATGTTTGTTAGTAGCAAATATACTGGTCCCAACAGCTTAGAAGCATTATTCTATTCCTCACATTTAAGCACTGTGAAATAATATAATGTATTGCTTTTTAATGCTAAATTCACCTGTGTTATTTAGAGAGGCTACTCAGTTATTATTGATGATTCATTTTTTTAATTTTATCTCCAGGTTGGTTTGAAAGTATTTTTTGGTCGTTCTGGACAATGGTTTGGTTCAAATAACTTTGATGGTGATAAAGTGTCAGTCTTCCATGATTTGGATGGCTCAGTGACCGGCTATCCTAATACCTTTGTAGGAAGAGTTGATAATTATCTAATACGTCACCCAGGATGTCTTACTGTGCCACGATGGAATGGAGTGATTTGTGCAGGAAAATATGCACAGGTATGTGATTTTCTTTTCATCATTTGGTGTACCCACTGGCTAGATACCTAGAGCTACAAGCCAATGGGAATCCAAGTTTAGAAAGAATTTATTTTTTAAAATGTTGTATTGGCTCATGGTAACCAATAATTAGCACAACTGAATGTCTGTAATTGAAAATAAATTGGTGCATGTTCATGACTAAATGAGTTTAGTTGTATGTACATTTATGTTCTGACATGGTACTTCCGGTGCATTGTAGTCAGGGAAGAGAGTTCCACACTGATTTTCCACTCAGCCAGTAATAACATTATTACATAGCACTTGAAAGTAGTCTAGTTTATCTGAAACCATACTGGTCATAATGTAAGTTAATGTGTAACTTCTTCTGTCTTCGAAGAAATTTGAAAAATCGGGATTGAAAAACTTCATCTCAAAAATTTGAAAAAACTTTGCGAGAACAGTGCGAGATTTCACTCGGTTTAATAAATTTTACCTCAACGGAGATACCAAAAATGAACTAAAGCGGAGGAAACAAGGGCTTTTGAAATGTAAAACTATAACATCTGGATCTATTACGTGACTGATTATTACACAACACTACATTGGTTTGCTTTTGCTTGCTGTGGAGAGATTGTTGATTATAGTATGCAGACTACAGCAGTAATAGATAGGTATTCCATTCTAACCACAAGTTCTGTTTGTGTATGTCATTGTAATTCTTTACACGTCTATATTTTTCTTGGATGGTATAGCCTTTCTCTGGAAATGCTTTAGTCTCCACCTGTAGACAAAAACCAGTCCTGCAATACTTCAGGTTTGTAATAGAAATAAACACTACTGGATTTAGGTGATGATGTGCAGTAATACCTGTATTTCTTTAATGTCTTCTAAATACTTTGCCTTGGCCTCCAGAATGGTTAAAAAGTTTAAACATTTCAGTTTGTTTTTATATTATTGCATAATTCTCGACTGTACCTGCACGTAGACATCTGCTAACTTAAGGTCATCAGTCAGCTCTTTCCAATTTTAAATCCTTCTCTCTTGCTGTGTCTGGAATTCTGTACCCTTCAACCTCTGCCAAGACCGGTAAATAAAGGAGTACTAGGTGCTTGTAGTGGAAAAAATTGTAGCAAAGATAAGTTTTATTTACTCCATGACATGTGGTCATAGCGGCCCTTTCTCAAATCTACCAAGAACAGTTTCTCACTGATTTTCATAGTAACATAGTTTATAAGGCTGAAAAAAGACACAAGTCCATCCAGTTCAGCCTA
>WMED01021001.1:0-12021 GCA_019650415.1 Pipa parva
CTTTGTAAAAATTAACATTTGTGTCATTCTCAAAACTTTTGGCCATGACTGTACTAATGAAATAAATGTTTTTGTAAATATATATGTATTTTAAAAAAATGAACCTTTATACAGCGTTTTAGTCTGTCATCTTCCCTGTCAGCCTGACTTTTCTAAAGTCGGGTTGGGTGGGATTAAATAATGATAGATATTATAGCTCCTCCAGTCAGATCCCTTAAATCATGATCTAGCAGGGATCTGATTGGAGGAGCTATAATTTCATTACTTCATTAGTAGAACCTAATTTAGTATTAATGCTTTGAGGTGGCAGGTGCACTTTAAAACAGACAAGCGTAGTGACAAATTGATAAAGAATCATTTTCCCAAAAAAACAGCCCGCCAGACTTGCAACATTAACCTATTAATTTGGAGTTGTTTAAACTCAGAGAAGATATATTTACTAGTACTGCACAGAAATGGCTGCCATGAAAAAAAAAAATCAGCCAAGAGATTTAACTGGGAACACGCCGGTAATTACTTTGGGTTAACAACTACGTTAATAAAAAAAAATATGTTTTGTCTTTTAATTCCATTTTAAAACAGTTTCCGGACTGGCTTTAGGCCAGAGAAAACAATGAAAGAAGATATCAGTATCATTATAGGTCTATGTGTTTAACAGCGAAGCAATAGCTTCTTTACAAATTCCATTTACGCTCCATTAGTATGCGCAGTGCTGTGACCGTTAGATCTTCGCACAGAACAAACTTTACTGTACACGTAAAGCTAAAATATTTACTAACACACAAACATGAACATCCAGGCCAGCTCCCGGCAACCCTCTGCTAGCAAATGTCTTTACTTAGCACATTCCAGTGTGTTAGTGATACACTACTGGGACATTTAATATGTAACACACACAGAAACATTCCTATTGTCCTGACAATGGCTTCCAGTAGAAGGAGTTATTTTATCTGACATACAGGGCTTGGTTGCCGTTTCTCTAAATGGATTCTGTGCACCGGAAACATTACACATTCTGGCAAGATCCAGGAGGAGCACTTAAGGTGTGGGAACCCGCAACTTCCACACTATTGTACTATTTCTCTGTGAATATGTATAAATACTACCCTAATGCTGAATTATCCATGTTCGTACATGAATCTGTTTATCAATGTACAAGCACTTTATAATTCCCAATTAAAGGGCCAGTAACAACACAGAGAAAACTGCCATTTGGAATGTCAGTTACACTCATGCTAGGGATGCACTAGTGTATATGTGCACTTGTTTAAAAAAAAAAAAAAAAAAAAAAAAGCTTGTCCCAAAAGTACACTGGCGTATTTTTGGGATGCGAATTATACTTAAGCAATAGGCACCTATGCATCGCTTTTCTTCCCTGTGTGACTGCTATTATTCAGTTCCCATTGCTACTAATCCAGTCGCATTGTTCGCTTCCAAATGTTGTTGGCGTTTTTGTTTTTTTACATGGGCAGCCATGTTAGCATGAGCGGCGGCTACAAGGATAGCGAATGCGCTTGGGCGCCACTTACCCTGTAAGGTATAAGCTGCCAACTGAACTGCGGTATCGAAGGGGCATTCCAATCTGGCAGAAAGAGACAAGTTATAGAAAGCTTAATCCCCCCTCAAAAAAAAAAAAAAAATTCCTATATCAAAAGGTCACTTTTAAAACAATCACATTTATCCTCTGGATAATAATCGGTGGCAGGAATAGTATCTAACTGTACGTTGTGGAAGGAAGCCATTATAAGACTATCTGCTGTTCATGTGTGACTTCCTTGCACGTGATTTTAAGTTTGAGGAATTAAAGCCTGGGAGGTTTTAAACTATGTTGGGGCAGAGTAACTTAGTGGCACTTTATAATTAAAAATATACATATGTCTGGAGTGCTGTTATTTTTTTTTAGTTATGTATATAATTATTTATGACATAGGAGTATGGATGGACTGCCAGTTATTCTGATAATGTTCTGCTTCTAATTGGACTGTTAATGCAAGGAGGATAAGTTGTAATAGTGACAGCACAGAGAGAAGGAAACCTCTCTCCTACACAGGAACATAAGCAGGGTGGATTGGGGGATAAACTCTAGAGCTATTTTAAATATTCAAATGCTGAACCTAACACTTGTTATTTCACTTTACCTTTCAAAGGGGTGTGGTCTATTAGTGGGTGTGGCATAAGGCATCAAGCATTCAGTGCCAATAAGCTCCTGAGATTTAAATCCACAACTGTTTACCAGTCAGGGATATTTTCAAAGCACCGCTGGATAAAGTCATTATCTAAAATAATTTGTCTGATTTCAGCCAAGAATTATCCTTTAGGAAAATGGTGCAAATAGAAATGAAAAGAGACTACAAGAAATATAAAAAGGGCGTTTGTGTAAGCTGTAATGCATATATAGACAGCCTGCCTAATTCTCATTTATGGAATGGAATCATCTAGTAAAAAGACGTACAAGGAAAATGATCGAGTGCGCACCACCGCATTAGCTTTTGCGATCAGCCACATAAAATAAATAAATCTTACTTTCCGCTGAGGATATCTCGTTTAAGCTGTAGCATGAACAGATACCTGCAGAGAGGAAACAGTTGTGTTAATTAGTACTAGATTTATAGATCTGCGATTGTTACAGTTCAGGATATACAGCAGCACGAGAAAGCACAGTCAGGCACAGGTCAAAGGAAACATTCGTATGGTTTTCTGGGCAGATTATGAGCCTTATTAACTAAAGTGCGAATAGTTGTGTAGAGCTATGAATTTGTATCTATACTCCACTTCCCTTCATCTGTTCTCTTATTGAGCAAAGACTGTGAAGTGGAGAATTCATGAATAATTTGGGCGACTATGTTAGTTGCAATCTTATGGAACTCTTAGCATTATTTTGCATGTACAGGTACTTCTACTATTGACTAAGCGGAGGAGTGGTGCGAATGTGACTAGGTGTACTGCTCCAAATTCACCTGTTTGACTTTACCACTTCAGACAGGAGAATTGGGAGTTGATGACAGTGCGCCAGTGTTGTGTAAGGCGACTATTCACACAAAAGGGACCAGGTGACATAAAAATAGAATATTCACAGAATACAGTTACTGGGATATGGTGAGACTGACATCACTACCCTCCATTTGTCGAATATGTCTCACTCTGCATAACTTCTCATCTTACTTCTATCTGCCTGACTATTCCACACTAAACATCCGACAGCAATCACCGCCGTCCGCCGGTTCAACAAGTGTATTCTCCGCTTAGTCAACAGTGAGCAGTGAATTTGTATCTATTTTGGTGATGGGACTCGAATTGTAGTGAAATGAATGCAATAGGGTGAATTCGATCTTTAGACAATGACGCTCTATATCTTTAAGATAAGGATCTATAGCTTCTGTTACAGGTGATATAATAAAAAGGGTTAACTGGCAGAGCAAGCTGCTGAGTCTGTAAGGCAGACAGTTTAAAACGCACCTGTTACCTCAAAACTAATACTAATTTAGGTTATACCAACGAAAAACATTTCTGTAAATATATATGTATTTTTAAAAATGTACCTTTATGCAGTGTTTCTCTCTGTCATCTTCCCTGTCAGCCTGATTTTTCTTTCCTGGGCTGGGTAGGCAGAACTAAATGATGATAGACATTATAGCTCCTCCTCAATCAAATCCGTACTAGATCGCGATTAACGGAATCTGATTGGAGGAGCTATAATGTCAATCATTTACCCCACCCACCCAGCTTAGAAAAAAAAGTCGGGCTGACAGGGAAGATAACAGAGAAATGTAATACATATACAGTTACAAAATTATTATTTCATTAGTACAACCTAAATTAGTATTAGTTTTGAGGTGACAGGTGCACTTTAACCTTTCATAAGCCAGGAAGCAAGACGGTGAGCTTGCATAAGGTCTCCAGTGCTAGGAACTCAAGCCAGATAACCATGAACTGACCAGTGCCTTAATTAGGGTGGGTTAATATACAATGCTGTTCAGGAGTGAATCTGCCATGTAAAGCCCCTGATTAGGATTTAAACTGATAGTAGCACATTTACAGCTCACCCTGCTTATTTGGTAACTTCAAAAAATGCATGCCTCAAATGCATTTATAATTATTACATCTGTGCTTCCAAAAAATTATCTATTGTAATAAATATACTATCTAAAGCTTAGAAAAAGGTGACGTCACCCACAAGCGCGTCCCCTGAAGTGCCGGCGCTGGTGAGTGATGTCATCAAGCCAGCGCTGGGGGAGGAGTGCACATGCGTCAGGGGAGGAGAACTCCCCTGCTCGTGTGCGCTTCTTCAGTGCTGGCCACGGATCCAATCTGAAAACTGTCAGATCGGGTCCATGGCTTGTACTGAGAGACGGGTTTGGGCGATGGCTCGCGTGCCATAAGTTCACCATCCCTAATATAAAGCATCATAGAAAACAATGGGACTGGGTGGGGGTCTGTACATGGCTGCTATCAGTACAGATAAAACCAGACAGAAAGCAATAACATTCATGAAATTAACTTTAAAGGCAACATTTTTACAACTGCCGTATTAGAGTAACTGTCATGAATATCCAAATGGGTATTTTTATTTTTCTGGCGTTGCAGACAGCGGTCAAATTGTAACATTAGTGCAACCCATAGACTTCAAACTGCAAATCCCAGAATCCCCTCTCCTAGCAGCTGAAAGCTTGACATTGTAGTTTAACAACTGCTGAAGTCTGTTATCATTACCGTATCACTATAAAGCAGCTCTGCTAACACGCTGGAAGGGTTACAGGCCTCGTCTCTCTGCTTGACATCTTAGACTTTAATAAACTGCATGAAAATGTATACATGTAGCGGAGGTTGTAGGGGACCATGATTTTACTTTAAAGGACCAATAGCACTGGAATAATCAAATAAATAAAAATTTGGATTGCAGATATTCAAATACAGTGCTTAGAAAAGTGTTACCTTGATGTTGAACATAATTTGCTTTCTGTCTCTACCTTTACTGATAGCAGCCATGTTTGTTAAACAGACCCCACCCAGAGCCATTGGTTTCTATGGAACTTTAGATAAATATTTAGGTGGTGACCCAGAAAGTGAGATTTTTTTAAAGCTACAACTACAAATATACTTTATTGCCATCTTTTTTTTTTTTTTAAGCTTATCTTTACTTGTTTTTCTTTTTTAATTTAACTTTTTGTTCATATCCTCTCATTTCCCTTATTTACATTTAAATGATTTAAATGCTCTTCTGGTTGCTAGGGTCTCTTAACCTAACAGCCAGGGGTAAAGTGCAGACTGGAAGACCGCAATAAGCACTGAGTATGAACAGAAGGTGCGCAATGAGAAATATTTAAAATATATATAACAAATAAATAAAACCATATTAATAAAATAAAAGGACAAAAAGTCTTAAATGATGCTACTGGGAGTGAAAATGAGAAAATATGAAGTGAAACTGTTAAGTGAAATGAGAGAAAAAAGGTGATTGAATAAATAAGGCCCATTTTGTGGTCGCTAGACTATTTATTAAGCTGTAATGCCTTTTGGCAACCTGGAATGTATTTCCTTGGCTGAACAGGGAACCTGATGACATGGGCCACTTGGTGTTACTTGTAGGCCTGGTTCACACCAGCACAAATGCAGGCTGACATATCTTTGGGACACACTTTTCTATTGTACTTACCTGATGCAGTGTGAACACTCCTTCCGCGTTCCCAGCTCTTCCTATCTAGTCACATTGTTCGCGTCCCTATGCTCACTAAAAACACAACATGAAAAGTCCCTACAGTGTACTGGTGCGTGGGTCACGCCAGTGTGCATGGATCAGGTAAGCGTAACAGGGATTTGCGACGAGCGTTTGAAAAACACATCATTGCCCGCACTAGCGTTAACCCAACTTTACGGATATCCCATTATTTCTGTGTGGTTTTTATTGCCTTTAACATCACCGCCTACATTTTGTGTCTGAAATCCTCTTCATCCTTTGTAAATATAACTTTGCTGTTCTGAAACCTGAGACTTAAACACTGTTTAACAAAGTTAAAACACTGAAGTGAAAGACAAATACTTTACTTAGCGTGCCTGGAATATTTGCTACTTGCTGTTTTTGCTTGCTGACCTTTAACCCAAAATAAAACCCAGTTAGAATTCCTGGCGTGCTGGCAGTTCAGTGCTGAAACAAGTATGGATTATTCAGACTGGGTTTTATAGGCAAAAAAAATACAGTGAAACCTGGGGGGTGCCTATGAGACAGAGTGGATACTGGGAGATTGCTTTTAACCCAATCACGGAGCACCAAGTATTCAAGGTACTGAAACTCACCGGGTTAGCTCCTCTCGGAGGTTGTTGGGTTCTGAAGAGTAAAATTTCACACGGAGATGTAGACAGTACGGGGGTCCAACTAAAAAAAGATCCGTACAGATAATTGGATCAGAATAGTACCATTAATAAACCTTGTATGAGCCTCTTCTCATTTCAAAGAATACAGAGAAGACTCCGTCAAACTGACACACTATCTCAGCCAACCAGATCTAGCCAATGTTGGACTACAACTACATTGGACTACAACAAGCATTCTGTAAAAGTCCATGGTGGCATCTGAACCATAGGCCTCAAACTAATAATCTAGGATGATACACAAGTCGATTATAGTTTATAGTATGGCATTATAGTGTTATTATACTGCTCTTTATAGAAATAAACTACTGGAAAGTAATAGAATCTGAAAACATCAACTGTCAGCCAATTTATTAATATTCTACTAAAAAAAATAAAATAAAAAACATTAATATGGTTTCCAATATTGCCATTGTTTATTTTACCCTAAAATTCACATTCCAGTGAAAATCTTTACCCAATGCAGAATTTTAGCGAAGTTTAACAAATGCTGCAAGCATCATATCCTGCGAAGCATCAGGCTCAGGGGATTATTCACTAAAGTGAGAATTTGACTGTTGAATTCTAAAACATTGAATTCCCATAGCAAATTTTTAAAGTTGCGACTGTTAAAGTATTTCCATAGTAAAGTCGCGACTGTGACAATATTCTCATTATAAAGACACAACTGCAACAGCAGCAGTCAATTGTGACTGTCTTTAGCTGGAAAATTCACACCTTTACAAGACAATTGAAACTTTAGAGAATAAACCCCTTAGTCTTTACATGCTCACACATAAAACATGCTCGCACTTTACAGCATGGCTGTAATTACTGCTCAAGTCCAGGGTTCAAGTGACCAAACAACTATGTTACTGCAATATTGTAGAGAGCAGCGCTCTTAAGACGCTTGCCTATTGGACTTCTTTCTCGTTTTCTGAAATATTCCCATAAAATTTTTCTTGTTCGCATTTAACGGTTCAGGCTTACGTGTGAACAGACTAACATTACTAAATGTAATGTTAAATGATACACGCGAGCGGTATAGAGTGAAGTCAACAGAGGAAGGGTCTGCACAAAGAGAAAAGTACATTTTAAATAATTACACATGAAAGATACAACCAACACCAGTTGCAATCCGCCTGAAAGTTATTGACAATGCAACTAATTCCAAGGTGATGAACCACTTTAAACACAATATACAGTGGGAAGGATATGTCTGGGACTAAACAGGGTTTGAATGACAGCATGGTGTGTAATAATATAATAGTATGGAATAGATGAGCCCCCACACCTTTCCACTGAACAAGCTGGACTTAGAAGCAGTGTAACTTCACTCTGGCTGTATACACACTGCTTCAGCAGAAGAAGATATAGACAAAAACTAGTTTTAAACACCCTGAATAAAGCAGAAAGCGGGTGCTTGCTACATATGTTGTACAAGAGGTCAGAGGTTAAGGGAGAACTATAAAATAAACATATCTGATCGTATCCGGCAGCAGTACATTAACTGCACATTAACTGTACTGCTGCACACTAACTGCACTGGTGCATAATCAGCTTCCATCTCATGTACCTATGCACGAGCCAGACGCTAAAGTGCATGCTCAAATAAAAAAAAAATTGATTTGCACATGCACTTTTATGGGCCATTTTGGCAAAATGAGGAAGGAGGCGTGAAGTTTGTGATGGTCTACATCACATACAGGGGGAGGAAGAGAGTTACAGTGGGGATTATTCATCTCATGATCCTGAGTATAGGATCATGAGATGATAGATGATTGTACAGCAGAACAGTTAGGTTACTGACTAAAGTGAGAATTTGACCGTGGAAGTGAATTCTCATCATTTCAGGTGGCTACTCCCTGATTCTCTACTCCTTATTCATAAAACAGATGATTCCCATAGTAAAGTCGCGACCATGACAATATTCCATAGTAAATTTTGCGACTGCATCAGAATTTCCATAGTGAACTTGCTACTGCATCAGTAGCAGTCTATTGTGTAGTGTGCGACCATCGTCAGCTGGTGAATTCACCACATTTCAAAGTTGGCTGAACACCAAGTGGCTAATTCACACCTTTACGCAACAATTTGGAGTTTAGTCAATAACCCCCTTAGTCTGCTGCTGCTGGACACGATCAGGTAAGTTTATTTTATAGTTCTAGCTCTCCTTCAATCACAAATTGGGGGAAATATATTAAGTGGCATTACTGCAATGGTAATAAAGGGTGCTAAAAACAGCAATTCATTCATAAGTTTATGCCTAAAGATAAACTACGCTTTGGCTTAAAAAGTTAACACTTAGAGCTGTTTAGTGTAAAACCTTAGGAACACCAGTCTGTGTCCTCTTTTACACTAATGTAAAAATGTTAGCAATGCTGGGACAATGACAATAGTCATTAACGTAAAAGGACACACAATAGTAATTAACATTTTCTACTTTCATTTTACTTCTTAAAATAGGTCCTAAACTAGTTCTAAGCTTCACACATCAGTTGTGCAGTTGCAGATTTTCACAAAAATTGGACACCAAGTGAATAATACATAGTAGGTACAAATGGATGCAACGACAATCTGATACATTTCTCCGATTGTGTGAATCACAGACAAGGTCACACATGCACACTACTGCAATCCGAGGATAGTACTTACTGTTTACTTGCTTTTTGATGCTTTTCGTGTTATCCAACCAGTGCTTTTATATAAAAAAAAATAAACAATAAAAAAAAAAAAAATAAAGTTAATTCAAGGAAAATAAAAAGCTGTAGCATGTAACATGCAGTGAAAGATTAGCGAGTCAGCGGTTATTTAAATGGCAGGTCCGTGAGAAATGGAAGATATCTGCTGTTAAATTGGGGTTGCTGTTATGATTAACTTGGATTTAATAAACCGATTTAATTCAGAATCAGAGTCATGATGTCATTGTCGGAGAAAAGAATTTCATATCCTCGGGTTTAATTCAGATGTAACACTGGGATTACCAAATCTCTGCCAGTTTACAGAATTTGATGTCACACTGGAGAAATAACAGATTTTCTTTTAACGGATTCGCTAAAAGCTAACATTCATGGTAACTGTAGTATATGTGCAGCCTCTTATCTGTATATGCATGCACATGCATCAGAACTTGCACAGGCAGTTGCAGGAACCAGACAGCAATTTATAAATTTATATGCCATGGTATTGAACATCTAGCTAACATGCTGCACTCTATTATTATAACTGCAGCAAGCGGACTATGAGATTCACTCCTGTATTAAAAGGTATGCTGTGGGTATCACAAAGGTAAGCTACCATGCTGCACTCTTGCAGTTACATTATAAAAGCAAGTTACCATGCTGCACTCTTGCAGTTACATTATAAAAGCAAGTTACCATGCTGCACTCTTGCTATTTCTGTATAAAAGCAAATTCAATGTGTTGTTCATGTAGAAGGGTCTGTTCAATGCACTGGAATGTTGCTGCTTCTGTATGAAGGCAAGCTAGCATGCTTGCACTCCTGTCATTTCTGTATAAAGGGAAGTTTGCAAGCTACACTTGTAATTTCTATATAAAGGCAAGCTAATTGCACAGCAAGCTTATGGTCTGTGTGTAAAGACAAGGTCACATTACAGCACACTATAGCTAGTTACACTACCTTACTAGTTACGGTAACTAGTTAACACTAGTTTCTGCATAAAGACGATCTCACTGACAAGCACACTAGTGATTACTGCATAAAGAGGAGCTCACTGACAAGCACATTAGCGGTTACTGTATAAAGAGGAGCTCACTGACCAGCACACTAGCAGTTACTGTATAAAGGGAAGCTCACTGACCAGCACACTAGCAGTTACTGTATAAAGTCGAGCTCACTGACAGCACACTAGCCGTTACTGTATAAAGACGAGCTCACTCACAAGCACACTAGCAGTTACTGTATAAAGGGGAGCTCACTGACAAACACACTAGCGATTACTGTATAAAGGGGAGCTCACTGACAAACACACTAGCGATTACTGTATAAAAGGGAGCTCACTGACCAGCACACTAGCAGTTACTGTATAAAGGGGAGCTCACTGACCAGCACACTAGCAGTTACTGTATAAAGGGGAGCTCACTGACCAGCACATTAGCAGTTACTGTATAAAGGGAAGCTCACTGACCAGCACACTAGCAGTTACTGTATAAAGGGGAGCTCACTGACCAGCACATTAGCAGTTACTGCAGTGTTTTTCAACCTTTTTTCTTCAGGGGAACCCTTTGATGTAATAAAATTTCCGGCAGAACCCCTAGAAACCCGGAAACCCTAGAAATCGCATAACGCGCGTGACGTCACTGACGTCTACATACCCGACAGGTCACAGAGGGAGGATCCAATAATGCTAATAATGTGGTCTCGGTCCCTGCTAACAGTGATCACTGTCAGATCACTGTTAGCAGAGACTGAGGCCGCATCATTTGCAATCAGCATCATTACCTGACTCAGAGAGAGAGATTGCATCCTTGGATTCTCCCTCTGTGACCTGTCGGGTATGTAGACGTCAGTGAGGTCACGCACGTTATGTGATTTCTAGGGTGCTGATTGCTAATGATGCAGTCTCGGTCAGTGCTAACAGTGATCAGGGCCAGTTCTAGCGCTGGGTGATGTGGGCGACTGCCCAGGGCACAATCTATTTCAGGGGCGCTGACACCCACATCGCCCATAGCTAAACTCACCTCCTCCAGCATTCCAGTAACGCACCTCCTCTGAGCGCCGCTCTAGAGCCGAGAAGACCCAAAGCAGCCAAGGAGTGCCGTCGCATTCCACTTACCTCATTGTGGAGCGGCGCTGGAACACTGGAGGAGGTGAGTGGGGGATGTCGGGTGGGGGACACCGGGATGGGGGTGCGGAGGAGGGTCAAGGGCCGGTTCAGCCAGGGCACCCATAGGGCCAGAACTGCCTCTGACAGTGATCGCTGTCAGATCACTGTTAGCAGGGACAGAGACCATATCATTAACAATCAGCATCATAAGCCAGGTAATAGCATCGATCTCTCTCTGATGAGCCGGGTAATCATGCGGTCTCTGTCTCTGCTAACAGTGATCGCTGCCAGATCACTGTTAGCAGGGACAGAGATCGAATCATTAGGTATCGGAATCATTACCCGGCTCATCAGAGAGAGATCGATGCGATCTCTCTGATGAGCCGGGTAATGATGTCCATCAACCAGTGTGTCGGGGAACCCCTGGGTTGTCCTTGCAGAACCCTTGGGTTCCGCGGAACCCCGGTTGAAAATCACTGAGTTACTGTATATAGGGGAGCTCACTGAACAGCACACTAGCAGTTACTACAGTATATAAAGGGGAGCTCAGTGACTAGCACACTAGCAGTTACTGTATAAAGGGAAGCTCACTGACCAGCACATTAGCAGTTACTGTATAAAGGGAAGCTCACTGAACAGCACGCTAGTGGTTACTGTATAAAAGGGAGCACAATGACCAGCACACTAGCAGTTACTGTATAAAGGGAAGCTCACTGACCAGCACATTAGCAGTTACTGTATAAAGGGGAGCTCACTGACCAGCACACTATCAGTTACTGTATATAGGGGAGCTCAGTGACCAGCACACAAGCAGTTTCTGTATAAAGGGAAGCTCACTGACAAGCACACTAGTGGTTACGGTATAAAGACGAGCTCACTGACAAGCACAC
>WMED01021004.1:0-12021 GCA_019650415.1 Pipa parva
TTTTTTTTCTCTCCTTGCTGCCTTTTTCAGAAACACTTTTATCGTGAGTCATTTAGGAAATGTAATTCTGAAGTATTCATAATGTAAGTTTCACTTTACAATGTACCTCTCTCCGACAAATCTTAAAGTTGCATGTTTTATGAAATCACCCCCTATTGTCATTTTTCTATTATGATACTATTAGGAAATAAAGAGATCCATGTAAATGCAGATATAGAAAAAAACACACATTAATGGCTGTTACCAAGAGCAACATCTGTGCGCCATCGTGAACGCTTACACTAATTTTCTAAAGATTGTTCCATTCATTACAGTGTATTGTTGCCTGCAATGGCAAAGCCTTATTTCCATGCATTAAAGACATGAAGCTGAGTGGGTAAATGTGAGCCTAATCAATACCACTTTTCATTTTGCTCCTAATGTGCCGCCTTTTTTTTCTCTTTCTTTACCTCCTTCACAAAATCCAAAAAGATCCTGACTTTACAGTCATAAAATGTAATTCTTCTGCAGAAACAGAGGCAATAATGCTCCCTGTATTCAGGCGTATTGCATATTCTAATGGCATTTGGCTAAATTGAGTATGGATTTAACATCAAAGGCTTCATGAATTTTTCAAATGAGATATTAAAGTCAATATTTCAAGTGAAAGATATTTCAATTTAGTTGCATACACAACAATAAAAGACTTCTACATAGCACAGATACTTGCTGTTTCCACAGTGTTAGCTCACTTGCAAAATTATTAAGTTATAGGAAAATCAAACTTGATAAGGCAATGACAGTGAATAAATTACATGAGCAGATAAAGCACAAGTGTACTTTATCTCTTTAGTTTCGAGCAGTACACTTGCCACCGGCCTGTTTCACAATTTTAACCATGTCGTTTTGAATTTGCATAAAGATCTCCCTTGGTTCTTCATAAATCTGATTATATCTAACTGCAGAATAGGTGCAATAAAGTAAATCAATAGAGGAAGGCATTGTTCATTTTCAATAGAAGAGCTATAGCCTATAAAATGCAGGTCAATGGCAATCATTATGATACAATTTGTTTGTCTGGCAAAGGAAATATGTATCCCATCATTATTTGTTATGAGTCAAAAACAATTAGTCATTGAGTCAATATGAAACAGGAAACACATGCATGTTCAGGACTTTTATTAAACTAAAGTGCAGATTGTCCATGAGAGAAGTGTGTTTTATGGCTCTGTAAATGGAATCATGGGTTCATGATAAAAACAGAATACTTTGGTATTGCTTTCTAATCCATAATGTGTGTGTAAAGAAATACACTTATGTTGTTTCTTTACTTGAACATTGGATTGCGTTCAAAGAAATCTGTGATGTATAGAGCAACAAACTTTATTATACTCTCGTCTGAACAATACATTGTTTATAAAGTAGAGTTATCTGTGGTCTAATTGTGTTATAAAGAATATGAATATAGTGAAAAGCTATGAAGTTTATTCTTGTGTAGGCTGCATGCCTGGGTTCCCTTGAAACTGGGGTGCAGAATTATCAAGTTGTGAAATTGAAACCAATAATAATTCACTATTAATGGTGAAAATCAAAATAAACTCCTTCCATTTTTAATACTGGCCACTTCTCCGGTTGATAAATTTGCACATAATGTTGCTGTCTTGTCTCCCAGTACACAGTCTGTCTCTATTTCCCCTGGTATCTAGTTTGCATCCTCATCACAGGGCCCTTTGGAATTATTTTACCCCTCTGCATTTCTACATTCTCTGTGCCACAGGTGTGCGCCAGTAACAAAAATTTAAAAGGACAGGTTTGCAAAATTAATTCGCTAGTGCCTAGATTGGCATAATCTAGCATGTATCTGTTTCTGCATCAGTGATCTCCATTCTAGCTCCCTGTCTGATTTCCATTGACTCTGCTAGCATTTTCAAGCCCTCGGGCCTGTGTATGGTGCATCGCCTCTGTGGTGGTCTTGAGATTCTTGAATAATAAGTCCTGGAAATACCCAAATAGCAGAAAACTTCTTCTAAAGTCAAAGGTAGCCAAGATTTCCAGATAATGTCATTTGATCTTGTTTACATAAACGCCTGTAAAAGATAATTGGTAGGCATTTCCTCCCCGACCCTTTTGAGTTGTAGGAAGAGTGGGAGCTGTGAGCAAACAGGTAGGCCTGAGGCCTGCATGTGCATTCCTTGGTTGGAGTAAGACATCTTCCAGCAGATATATTAAAGGGGCTCAGTGCTAGGATTATTTAAAGCATAACTTATAGTAAAGTTAAAGAGTGATCCCTGATAGCCGGGAGTAAATCAGCTATATGAAAGAACTTCCATTAGCAGTGTGTAGCCTATTTGGTAATATGGCGACAAGTTTAGTTTATTAAATGGTGCTAACAGGAGCCTGATCTCTGCTTACAAGTTTTTGAGAGTGGCAAAGTAATAATGATTGGTGTGCCTCCTCCCAGGACAGAAATTACATTAATAATGGATACCTTTCCTGGGACCTGATTAACAGGGTAACAAATGAGAGCAATACTCTTTGCAGATAACAGTAAAACAAACACTTTATATAGAAGTTGAATATTAATAGCTGGATATCTATAGATTATGCCAATCAAAGACATTCAAATGTATATAACAGCTGTAAGGTATAACGATATAAACACAGTGTTAGATGTGCGCACCCCTAAAGACAATATATATTCATATATTGGCGCCAAATAATGAAAGTTACCATCCCAGGCCCTTTGTAGACTCCTTTCAGGTAATGTATATCCTCAGTGAAACTGCTGATGTCACAGATAAAGAAATAATTTAGCTTCTGCAAGTTTATTATTGTAATCCAAGGGAAACAGCAAATCCTCCAGATGCACTGTAATCCACAGAGAACTTCATCTGTAATATGATGCAGTGTCAGGCAGAGAGGGAACTGGTTGTACTGCAGTTAAACCTTATCAGTTGCTCAGTCCAAGGAACAGTAGCAGGTAGGAATTAGTTCCTCTAGCCCATGAGGTTTCCCCTCGTCTCCCTGCTCTTCTCTTCCTGTTCTGGGGTAGGAAAATTTGCAATCCCAGCATGCATATCCTGATGATGTCACTGTTCACACAATCCAGGAAATATGACCACAGGGGGAGCAACTGCAGCAGTTAAAGTAAATGATAAACCTGCTCCCTACAAGTGCTTACAAGTACTCAGACAGTAGCCCAAAATTAAACCTAACCCAGGAGAAACAAAAGATTTGACAGAGAGAAAGTACAGCTGACTGTGCCAGTACTGATAGAACTGCTGCTAAATTCAAACTTGCTGGTGAATGTAAACAAGAAACAGAGTTAAACAAGCTGAATTCTTAACTGGGAAGTCAGTACAATGTGTAGAACAGATGGGAGGAAGGATAAGGGGAGTTAGCCAGACTGCAGAACAATTAGGAGGAGGCAAAATCAGAGTCAATTAATCAGAATTCAGAATATAATGCTAGCTGATAAACTTGTATACTCTGGGACTAGGGGGAATGGTTAGTCAGCCTTTGAGAAGTCTTCTTTTAAAGCTGATTTAGAGATTCTTAATCTTAGCTAATGGTGCTTTGAGACAATGGAGTGAACCCTGAGTCGGATGTCATTTAACCAATCAGATGGCCAACATACTGTGTGATGCTGATGAAGCCTTAAATTGCATTTTACTAATGAAAGAAACACAAGTAAACTCATTCTTTGTAAGTCTAATGAGCATGTGTTCCATCAGCTTGATGTATTATATTAATAAAGCCTTACATTAATGAAACAAATGTCCAGATTTTAATAAGCAACCCGTAAATGGTGATTTAAACAACATGTTTAGTTAGTTAACTGGTTTAGTTAGTTGGTGATTTAACTATATGCCCAAACTATAAGCAGGAGACCTACAGTATGTATATGTGAGAGAATATGATTGACATAGGAATTCACTATCTTCCGAAGTGAGGTGCGTAGTCTTCACCTCACTTCGGAAAGACTGAGATGTGCATGCTGATGTCCTGGGCGCAGACATCAGCATGCTCATTAAAGGGATTCCCGTCTCGGCGAGAGCATAAGAGTTGCCTCGCCGAGATTGGAATCCCTTTAATGTGCTCGCTGATGTCCGCATGCAGAACATCAGTGGGCGCATAACACCATGTGCAAAGTGAGCCGGAGGCTTTGCAGCTCATTTCGCACAATGGTGAATTAGGCTGTGAGATGGGTAGGCCATGCAAAAAGCCCAACATCTACTGTTACCACTGATGACTGTTTTCATTTTAAGCACCAGAGGCAGTGAGGGTTATGGCAGAATGTGAAATTCCATGCAGAAGCATCACAAAATGTGTGTAAAGGACTTTGTTATTGTTTTACAGTACATAAGCCATTTGTACCACATACCATGTACATGGAAATATAGTGTACATACATTATGCGTTAGATTACATAGACTATTACGCTTGAAAAAGAAAAACAATCATTGGTAAGTTACAGTCCTGTCCCAGATTCTGGAGCCCCAGAATGCATATGCAGCAATATACTAAATGACTGTAATATATCAACCCTGGGCATTTTTAGTTCAAAACTTTGGCCAGAGGGAAAGTTTTTGGAGCACGTTCACCCTGTTTAACTACCCTGCCATGCTTTGCCAGCAGACGCCACAACAGAGGGACTTAATTATGAAAATCTATTTTTTCATATTCGACTGTTCATCAGACTTTGCAATGTGCTGAATTTGCATCCAATTCAGATTCTTATGGTCATGGACTTACAGTGATCTTTGCATTACTTTGTCTGCACCTGCAGCCAATCTTTAACCACTGGAGTCTGTCAATGTAGAAAATTCAGAAATGCATACTGCTCCATATTCATTAGTTTGTCTCCGTCAGATCAAAGTGGTGAATTAGGGGGTTGATAGCAAGGTTCTGATGTGGTGTAACATGACTGTTTGAAGATTGACAATAAAGACAGCAACTAAGAGACAACATAATCTAGGGATATGGATACCTATAAATGGATCTATTATTCACTTAAAGGGACACTACAATGCTGATATGATTGCACACATACAATTGCTGACACAAATAGGTAAAAAAACATTTAATTCCCTTAATTAGTTTTCCTGAGAGCTGACATTTTCTTCTCCCTCTCTTTTCTGTCCTGCATGAGAAGGAAAAGCTGCCTGACTACTATTGGTTAAGCAGTTTGCTGACCTTTTGGCTGCATAAATTAAGCTTGGAATGCAGGAAATTACAAAGGGAAAGCTGATTTGGTACGAGGTACGAACGCACCTTGCGAAGCTTCCCCTCAGCTCGCACATACTGTTATGTGTTTGCTGATGTCCTGCACGCGGATATCAGCGAATGCTTTGAAGGGATTCCAGTCTCAGCGAGACCACTCGAGTCCCCTCACCAAGACTGGAATCCCTTTAAAGCGTTCGCTGATGTCCGCATGCATTAGTGACATAGTCAGCCTACTATTGTGCGACTGACTATGATGCACAATGCATGCAACGGCGTCTGTCGCTCTTTGCTGCTTCATGAATAAGGAGAAGTGAATTTGTGACTTCCTAATCGTATTGACGTGAACAGACGCGGAGTCACTATGCAAGGAGAATTCGAACTTTGATGAATAACCCCTTTAAAGTACAGATAGTTAAAGACCTCATTTTGACCAATTCTACAAGACTGTCCTTATAAGCTACAGATATATGCCCCCCTCCCCATTCTGGAAATGGGGGTGTGCTTGCTATTTTAGTATAAATCACTAATTAAATAAAAGAAATCAGTAAATTGTTCCAAGTGTATGTTTTATTCTGGTTTAAGCCACACATCCAGTAACTTCCCTATTACACATTCTGAAATCCTTTTGTGCAAAAATGCATGAGGGAGAGTTTTGCCGTTGTTTGCTTCTCTCCGCAGTGCTGCAGCCTTTGTAAGATACAGTAAGAATGAACATCTGGCTTCTGCAATTGAATTGCTTTCCCTTGAGGTGCATGTATGTGTTATGAGGGAATGTAAAGAGAAGAAATTACTTTTCCCTTTCCCACAGATAAAATCTCTAAAATCAGAGCACAACAACCACAGTCCCAATATTTCCTCACAGGGATCATTGAAAATCTCAATCTACAAGAATGGTTTAAGTTGGTAATAGAGTACAAAAAAAAAAAAATAGACTATCTTGACTTTAAATAACTGTTATGGAATATGTAAGCGTTTGTTGAAAGCATTAAGAATCACCCTGAAGAGGCTCCTTCAATTCAGGATTTGAAGCTTTCATTAATTGGTGATTATGTTCTGTGAACCACATAACAATTTCAGTGCAGATGTTACTGACATTAAGATGAATGACGCAGACACTACAGGAAAAAATATCATTAGTGGCAGGTAAATAACTTTACAGATTAGCATTATTTCCCTGCTTTTCATATCCAAATGGCATGCAATTTTTTATACACTTATAACGCTGATAGTAATAAGAATACACGACTTAAAAGCATGCATCCATGTTATAATGGTAAATTACTGTCCTAATAAAGAGCTGTATTTTTATTTAATAGTACTCATATAGAATGGTGGCTGAGAAACTGGAACCCAAATCCTGGATTATTTGATTTGGCCTCACAGAACAATTGCTGGAGTGTGTAATGAGATCATTACAAAACATTACAACATATTTAGCTCAGAAGGAAACCAATGTTATTGTCCCTCAAAGGCGTTTCATTTTAAAGAATCTGAGTTATGGTTCCCAGCTCACCATCTCCTGTGAAATCTCAAATAAAAAAAATTCAAGAAGTCTAAAATGATTCACTAATAGGACAACAAATGTTCTTGTGAAGTGTGTCTGAAGGTTAATTAAATTAAACAAAATGTCATAGAAATGTACCTTTTATTCATGTCATGATTATGTGTAACCTTTGTGAGGGTTAGCCCAAATAACTCTATCCCCGGGGCCCCTTTTTCTCAGAGACCCCAGTAAAATAACCTTCTTTTACTTAATGAGAGATACTGGAATTATTTACAGCATTTTAAAACATCATGTATATAACTTTATTAACAAAATTGAAAAAAGGCTTAATTTTCTTACATATCATGATTTTCAACAAATAGGATAGTCTCCATTCAGAGCAGGGCCATAATGAGTGGATTTTATATTATGGCAGCCTTACTTTTCTAGCACTGATTGAATGTCCATATAACCCTCTGGGAGTTCTCCGTTTAGTGTTTCCTGGTTCAGCTTTCAACAGTACACTAGAAATAAATCACTCTGTGGGAGAAAGCGCAGAAAAAAATTCGCACAATAGTGCATTACCATATAAAAATTTGTATTCAGGAAAGATAGAGCAATCACCAATACAAAGGAAATATAGTGATGATAATAGTGAAATGCACAAAACTGGGAAAAGATAATCCACCTCCAGGTGAATGCAAGTGTCTAATAACACTCCTATTTAGGGAACTCTCACCGAATCAAAACGAATATCACGTATGTAATTGGTCACCAAAAGGACTGACAACTGGAAGGAACTCCAAAGTAGCGATCCAGAGCAATTCAAAGGATAACCAGACTCAGGTTTTGAACTTGATTGTGTAGATCTTTAGATCATGAAAAACAGGGGATTCCCATCATAGCGTAACAGGTAAAATTTATTTAACACGAAAAAGTAAAAATCATACTCACAAACATAAGGAGTAGATAAGCATTTTAGTAAAAACAGCTGTGAATAAACTCTCTGCGCGTTTCTCTGCTTGTAGTCTGCAGCTTCATCAGGAGTGTTGCATACCCCAATTTCATCATTGTGTTGCATACACCAATTTTACTTCACCAGATTAAAGTGGCGAATTATGGAGCTGATGGCTGACTAACCGCTCACTAAGCAAGAGACAGAGGGGGTTATTCACTAAGGTGCGAATTGGACTGTCGAATTCGCAAGCAGTGTATTCCCAGAGTAAATCCGCTACAATTTCCCCATTGTAAAGTCGCAACAATTTTTTAATGTTAAGATTGCGACAATTTAACCATAATAAAGTCGCGACTGCTACAATATTCTCATTATGAAGACGCGACTGTGACAGTAGCAGTCTTTATCTAGCGAATTCGCACCAATACGCACCAATTTGGACTTTAGTGAATAACCCCCAGAGTCTTTTGCCAGGAACCTCAATATGTATCTACCTTTTTCTTCAATTTTGCTTTATAGATGTGCAGAACTAGACCTACGGCACACCAAGAGGGACCCTCTCTCTCCCATTACCCTTTTTACAGAGGCTGCTATCTCTCTCGCTATCGTTTAGATCCCCATAGGTCCAAAACTCAGCCTCATACTTTCAATAATAGCATTACAGAAACTTAGTCACCTGGACTGACAAGTGACAACTTCTGTTAACTGGTGCTCCATCTGACTTTGTTTACATAAAACTCTGTCTGTTCTAAAAAATAAAATAAAAACAGAAATTGGCAGTTAAAGCAAAAAAAAAAAAAAATAGCAGTTTTAAGTACAGTTTATTGGCAACCCAGCTATAATAACTTTCTACTACTGTACAAATCTTATTCGCCATAAATCCAGCTATGTTACTGATTTATGATAGTTGGAATTAATTACTGGCTAATGATTAGCAAACAGTCATGAAAGGAACACAAACTATTAAAGTTAAACCATTAAAGTTCTTTAGGAAAAGTTTGATATAATCTTCATGTGCTTATGTCCGCGCATCACTACAAACTCAAACAATGTCAGTACAATGGTAATAAAGGTAACCCTGCAAGGAACAAAGGTTCTTTGGTTATGTTTTTTAAAGGTTAGGAGGACCTACAATGTGATGCAAGATCAATAACACTAAACAATATGTTTGAAATGAAAATATTTTCTTTCTTTTTTTTTTCTTTGGAACAAACAGAACAGAAATTCTCAGGTGACGAGCACAGGAGAGCTACTGGAAGCAATATCTTAAACATTTCATGTAAAATGTAGGATAAGAATTAAATTAGATTGTAAGCTTTACAAGGTATGGACTTTAATACTCTTGTCTCACTCAATGCCTTGCAGTTAAACAGTGATGTGTGTTCATGTCTCGATGCTTGTAATTGACTTCACTTGTACAAAGTATTATGTTGAGCACTTTTCCATTGTCTGTACTATAATTGTATTGTTAAACTGTTTAGGGCTACAGAACCTGGCAGCACTATATAAATAGAACATATAAAATTTAGATTGTAAGATCTATAGGGCAGGGACCTCCATCCTTTTGTTTTAGTTGCTGCCTGGCACTTAGAGCAATGTATCTTCATGATTCTATGATTGTAATTTAGTTAACTTGCACTATGTTACTATGTGTACTTGTACTATGTTAAGCACTTGTCCCTTATCTGTGCTATATTTGCATTGCTGAATTGTTCAGGGTTGTGGATATTAGTGACACATTATAGATAAAATTATACATACATAAAATATAGAATTATATGATTACGTTAAGTTAAATTATATTACCTGGGGTGAAATACTAATTCTTGTAAATCACACAGTGCAAACAACTCAGACAATAAAAGAGGTATGTAGTTGACCCAAGTTTCCAATTCAGGATAATTATCTACATATCTACAATTATCTAATTGCTCCCTGTATGTATTCAACTACTTTGTTCCAGCAAATCATATAAATACCTCTAACCCCAATTCATATCTCTCCCTCTAAAATGAAAATATGGAAAATCTAGGTGCTTACCCTTCCAATATTTTTTAAACATGTCATTACATGAGTAATTAATCCATTCCTGGATCCTGACATGTTTCTCTTTATTTGGTCCACAGTGCATGGGAGGGGCATCACTGCAGGGGGGAAGGGGGCTGACCAAGCATCAGGGCCTGTGGAATTTTATGTATACACCTACTACAAAGGATAGTTTAGTAAGACGATTAAATAGCTTTGGTTGAAAAAAACTCTACCAATACCTATTTTATTCCCATTAATGGCAGCATATTAAATGCATAAAACTATGAGGCAGATGCTGCATGACACGAAGGCACCATTGAAGAGCAAGGTATCACTAGCCTCTATTCATAGTGATACATCATAAAAGGTAAAAGTAGAACAAAGATAAGATATGTTTACTTGGATGCAGATTTTATTCCAAAAAGAAGCTTAAAGTTATTTCGATGAATTATACAAAACTGCATAAAAACTCTACTGAAACAGCATATACGTAGAACCCACAGTGATGACACAACAGTATCCAAAAGTAGTGACTTTGCTAAAGTAATGAAATTCTAAAAATAAAATAAAATGTTACTTCATTAACTGAATTCCCACACTGTAAGGTAACTTAGATTTCTCTCAGAATCAAATTGTTTTATTAGGAAACTTCCACATCCCTGTCTTGGGAAATACACAAACTAATGTAAAGTAAAAAATCTTCACTGGTAAATTAACATTGCAATTATTGCTAATGGTACAGTGATTACAAATAAATAACCGTGCTCACATAGCCTCAAACCAACAGCAACTATTTTACAGCTCTGTTCTATTCTCCATCCTCGGTAATTTAATGTTTAATGTCACACAACCTCTTTCATAAAAAATGGCTTGAAAATAATTGAAAATAGAACTGGCTAAAAGTAGGTAGATGAGGGTTATATGCATTACTAATAGTAATATCCAATGTTGGTTTATTATCTTACATTTTAGACTGTATTAAACCACTGCATCATATACACCATTTTTAGGCTTTGCTTATAATCTAACTTTTGCTGACTAGGATAATTAAGGAACTTGATTAGTTTTGCAATGAGTGAACAAAGGCTTCCATGAGATAGAGTACTTAGGGTTTATATGGCATCTGCTTTACACAGTGAACATCACTGGCCATTCATTTTAGCCAGAAAAGCTTAAGCTGTGTGTCCCCTGACATTTGTTTTTTTACTGCAAAAATAGCAATGGCATTCTTAAATAGATACTGCTCGAACTTATTTTATTTATTAGTAGGATAATTGGGAGGATATTTACCAAATAGCAATAACAGTCATGCCATTTATAGTCATTTGTGTAGCAATAAATTGTGACTATTTCCACCTTCCATTTGTATTTTGTTGATTTCAGTTGTTGTTTTCCCCATCGATCCCGAACTATAAATGCCTTTTTGCTGCATTTAGTTGATTTAGGGTTGTTACTGGTTTCACCAACAGCCATATAAATTAAAAACAGACACAATATTATCCAAAAACAAACATGATGAAGAATTACAAAATGCAACAACTTACAAATGTTGTGCAGTACAAACTTCTGTGTAGTTAACAAAGTAATGTAAAAAAAAAAACCTTAGAAACCTCAAAATGATCACAATAATGCCTGTAAGATTGATATCCTGAGTCTGACTGTAAGACTGTCCAGCAAGATGTTCCAGAAAAAACAGCAGAAGTATCCTTCAACAGTGCAAGTTTAAAGTGCTGTCTAAAATGTCATACATACTCTCTCTTTACATCAATAACTATATTTGAATAGTAAAAAATAAGCAAGGAGTAGAACTCAGTCTGGTCTACCCTTAGAGGGTTACTGTCTAAAGTCCAAATTGTCTCATAAAAGTGTCAATTTTCTCCTTCCCCATATTTGGGTATTCAGAAAACTGTGCGATGTGGCAAATTTGCCAGGTAACGACTGTCGCACACTACACAATAGACTACTACTGATGTGGTCATGACTTTACTATGGGAATATTCTCGCAGTCACTCATTTGCTATGAGAATCTACTGTTTGGTCAATAAGGAGTAGAGAATCAGGGGGTAGTCACCAGAAGTGATGAGAATTCACTTTGACAGTCAAATTCTCATTTTAGTCAATAACTCCCTTAGTCTGTATTCCTTTACCTGTAGCATAAATAGCAAAATTCATGCATTCAACTAACTGACTCACAAACCAGCATGCTATGTGTTAGATTCTTTATTAAATAAATGAATTGAAAAACTACCCAACTAGTATGATCTTTGTTCTATTTCTCTGCATAGTTGGTACACATTATATACAAACCCCAAAATCAGAAAAGTTGGCACGTTGTGTAAATCGTAAATAA
>WMED01021005.1:0-10490 GCA_019650415.1 Pipa parva
GGTAATGATGCCGATCAACCAGTGTGTCGCAAAACCCCTGGGTTGTCCTTGCGGAACCCTGGTTGAAAATCACTGCTATAATGTATTTCATTTGCTTTGCGGTGGCAGCATCCTATAATGTATTTCATTTGCTTTGCAGTGGCTTGCACTCTCCTGTTGGCATCTATACCAGTGTCCGCCTTTGTAGAAGAATTGGATGACTCGTAAGTGAAAAAAAGTGACAGTTTCTTCATTTTTTTTAAGTCCTTGTTTATATGGCTTTGTGTTAAATGAACTGGGAGTTGTATTTCTTTCTTTCTCCAGTTACTGGTAATATATTACTGATATGTACATGGCTTACATGAATCAACTTGTACTGATAATGCATTCAGTATATAATTACTTTTTTTTATTAGAAAGATAAGGACTGTAGTATTATATTGTACTTTATTTGGACTAAAAGTTCATTATTTAAGAACAGCTTTCAAGAGAGATTCCCTCTTAAAATCAAAGTGACCTGATTTACCTTTAACACTTGCTGTTTGTCAGTTAGCTTCTCAGTGCCTCACAACCTTTAAATATGTTACAAACCGTGTCTCCTTTTAGTACTGCTCTGACCTGAGTAAGAGGGAATATCTCTCAAAAGCTTTTCTTCAACAATGAACTTTTAGGGAGTTGCGTCTTTATAATGAGAATATTGTCACAGTCACGACTTTATTATGGGAAAATTGTTTCAATCTTAACATTAAAAAATTGTCGCAACTTTACAATGGGGAAATTGTCACATATTTGCTATGGGAAGTCAAATTCGCACCCCAATGAATAACCCCCTTAGTCTAAATAAAGCATCATATACAACTAACACAGTAGTCATCTTTTTACCAGTTTGATTTAGTTCAGTTAACCTTTTTAGGTTGCTTCTTTGCAGTTAGTCAGTCTTATTTTTCTACACCATATTACATTGTACATTAGGTTGAATGATTACATGCTATTTTTACCTTTTTTCATTTTCTAGATTCAGCTCTTGCTTATGCCATTGTATCAACCAGAATACTTTAATTTAAGGTTGTAGTGTTATACTGTAGTTTTTTTAGAAAGAGTATAATTCCCATTATGCTGCGTCACCCACAAGAGTTAGTGCTTTAAGAGCCAGTTGGTAATAATTTGTTCTTTTGTTTTACCTAAACTAATGTGCTGCAGTGATACCATATTACAGAAATTGTATAGGTTAAGGTATACATTTCCCTTGGTGCACTAGGTTATTTAGGCCCTAATTCACCACAGTGCGAAGTGAGCCGCGAAGCGTTCGGCTCACTTCGCATATGGTATTATGCGCCCGCTGATGTCCTGCAAGCGGACATCAGCGAGCGCATTAAAGGGATTCCCCTCCTGGTGAGTCTCCTCGCTTCGCGGCTCACTTCGCACTATGATGAATTAGGGCCTTAGTTACAAGATAGAATGAGTTGTAGATAGAAACCTTAGATCCATCCTTTGTCATATCACAGAAAATTAAGAATCTCATGATCTCCTCTGACATATTTACTCACTGGAAGGGTACAGTGGCAGTTTGGGAGGTACAGTGGAAGTTAAGTGATTTGGGGAAGATGAAGCGTCACCCTGTCTTTAAGCAGGAAAGGGTAGTGATGGTAGTTTTAAGTTATAAACCAGATAGTTCTTATGTCAGAACAAGACAATTATAAGGTTGTAATTTGAAGGTATTTTAAAAGTGCACATGTCACCTTTCAATTGTTTTAGACAAGTAAAGTACATCAATCAATAATGTAAATAATAAAGTCAATTCTCAAATAAAACTTAAGATTATTAAGTAGGTCTTACTGTAAAGTTGTCCCAATTTCCAGATCTGGAAGCTGCCATTTTGGTTAGGACCTGCCACTCAAAATCTATTTCTACACACCCAAATACTCTGGTTCCTCTCTCCATCTGCCAAATCTCGCACATGTGCAATAGATCAAATGCTCATTGGCAGCAGTAACTAAAGCATGAAATTGCTGATGTTGCTGCAGCGCTAAAATTCCCTACACTGGGGATCCACAGGACTCCCACACCACCCCAACATCAACCCCACAATCCGCACAACATCAGCCCTCCACCCAGCGCTATTAATCATTAGTTAAATGAGTTAAGACCCAATTATTTCCATAACGCTTCTGTAATATTATTTCTTTGGAAGTAATTAGTATAAACTAAATAAACCTCAGCTTGCAGGGGTCCCTGGGATCCCACCCATCACTTAGAGCTAGGCTGAGTGAGGGGATCGCTAAGTGCAAGAAGCAGCTCCCCTCTTGCCCCACTATGTCCCTTTGAGTTAGGGTTGCCTTTCCCCTCAACCTCCCATGGCTCCCAACCCCATCAGCACTATGGTGTTGGGGACCCTAACCTAATTATGGCTCGACCTAAGTCCCTCACCCCATACCTAACAATGGGATGAGGGAACTGAGGGGGACCCACACCGAGTAACTAGTGGGGTGCCAGCCTATTACATAACCTGCAAAGGAAAGAAAAACACAAAAAATATCAAAACATACAAAAGAAATAATCAACTAATCAATTAGCACAAAAATCTACACCCAAGAACTAATTGATTAATTAATAAAAAAAAAAAGCACTAAAATACCAAGGAAATAAGCTAACAATCTAAATCAGAAGATACTATCTAACAATCTAAGACAGCCAAAAAATAAATAGTTTAAAAAAACAGCAAAAATAATAATAATAAAAAAACAAAACAATTGCATAAAAAATTTCAATAAAAGAGCTCTGTAATCAATCTAGTTACCACTCCTGAAGTCTTTTCTTCCGACCCATGAAGTAGTCCTGGATGGGCCAAAGTTGTCTTTAACGCCCTTGCTCCTCACTCTCCTACATCTATATTTAAACAAATGTTTATTTCACTAGTAGAACTTAATTCAGTAATAGAGTTTCCAGGTGACAGGTGCACTTTAAAGTTACAGTTCTGATTTTATAATTTTGCCAGTAGGTTCGTATCCATAAGGGATGCTTTCATTCGAATGGAAAATGTAATATATGTCTAAAATAAATGTGAAATGTTTTGAAAAGTCATGCATCTTTTCATTTGAAAAATGCTGTGTTGTATTTTTTGCTCTTGTTTTGGAAAATGTTTCCTGTCAGTACATCCTATCACAGCATGGCAAACCTATGACATGGGTGCTAGAAAGGGTACACAGAGCCATCTCTGTGGTCATGCATGCCGTTGCCACCGCAGGTTCTTCTGATTTCCCCCAGCGAGCGAGCGGTCTTTCAGTGCAGGCCGCGGACTGGACCTGACAGTTTTCAGATTGTGTTCTTGACCTACAATGAGAGGCCGCTCGTTCACTGGGGAACGCTCTTCCCCTGATGCAGGCGCAATGAAGTCACTCATCGGTGCCTGCACTTCAGGGGAAGGATCTGTTGAGTGACATCACCTTTTCGACACTCAGTGTCAAAAAGGTTCACCACGTTCTGGGCGAAATTTATTAAAGTCGTAAATTTTACCAATTGATCAAATTTTCTATTCATTGGAATTCGCTTGATTGATCGAAATTTTGAAATTTCGATCGATCAATCGCTTCGTCTTTAATAAATTTCACCCAGATCTGGGTGGTATAACAGAGACTAAGGTTCATATGCACAAGACTCAGGAAAGATTTTAGAAAAGCAGCTTCCTAATATATACGTAATTCAGCAAAATTGTACAGGCTTTATCTTTTATTCACTTTGTAACTTCAATTTCACAAATAAAAAGCTTAAAAAATCTGGTATTTCAGGCTTGTTGCACCAATTACAAAACCAAAATTTTAAAATATAACTTTTAAAGATCTTTTAAAAGATTTTTTTTTTAAGTTGTCAGGTTTAGTTCATTCACACCAGTACTATTTACAAGTGAATTTAATATACATATAAATAAATGGGCTTCTTTATTTTTAGCAACTATCAGAAAAGTTCTGTAGATTATAATTAAAGAGTAGTGATTAAAATGTGCAAATTAACTTTTTTGTATTAACAAGAAAATAATTTCTTGCCAATTTACAATTTTGTTGAAAAAAATTTCTTTGTAACATAGTAACAGTTTATAAGGTTGAAAAAAAGACACAAGTCCATCCAGTTCAGCCTTTTTACCTGCATTGTTGATCCAGAGGAAGGAAAAAAAACATGAGGCAGGAGCCAATTATCCTCATATTAGATAAAAAAATTCCTTCCTGACTCCAAATATGGCAATCAGAATAATTCCCTGGATCAAGATCCCACCTTCAGTTATCTAGTACCCATAACTTGTAATGTCTTAACACTGAAGGAAAGCATCCAAATCAGTCTTTGCCCCCTTGTTATACTTATAGTTCTTTGTATAAATAGTGGGAGAGATCTCTGTACTGACCCCTAATATATTGATGCATGGTTATTAGGTCACCTCTTAAAGAGCACCTGTCACCTCAAAACTAATACTAATTTATGTTGTACTAATGAAATAAACGTTTTTATAAATATATATGTATTAAAAAAAATACCTTTAAACAGCATTTCTCTCTGTCATCTTCCCTGTCAGCCTACCTTTTCTTTCCCAAGTGTCGGGTGGGCGTGGCTAAATAATGATTGACATAGAATTGCCTATCATATCCAATCAGATCCCTTAAATCATGATGTAGCAGGGATCTGCTTGGAGGAGCTATAATGTCAATTTCATTAATGCAACTTAAATTAGTAATAATGTTTAGAGGTGACAGGTGCACTTGAATTTTTTTTTTTTTTTTTTAAACTACACAAGCCCAGTTTTGATCTTTCTTGGTACTTTATTTTGCCTATTCCTTTAATTACTTTAGTAGCCTGCCTTTGATCCAGCTCAAGCTCAACCACATCTTTCTTGTGCACTGGTGTAAGACACATTATGTTGTTGATGCATGTTTTACCATTGTTCAGTATTTTGTAAATGTAATGATTAACAGCATGTTTATAGTGGAACACTGCTGAATAAGCTTGATGCATCAAAATTAGGATTTCCAAGCAGCAAAGTTCTTTTCAGAAAGGGATTAAATGAAGTGTGGTTCACTGATTTGCCACAAGAAAGTTTGACAGTGAAGCTTATATAGCTTCCTTTCTATCAAAGTGATTAGCAAAGCAGTTTCATTGTATAATAATTTCTGAAATTAGTTTTTTTTTCTGTGATAAAAGTAAAATAAAATCTAGTGATCATCTGCATGTTTAATCCTTCCCAGTTATCATCCAATGTATATTTTACTAGTGCTGTACGGCTACTGTATGATTTGAAGTAAATAATATGCTTTAGATGCTATAGCTTGATTAGCTTGAAACTAAATGTATATAATTTTGGTGATTACATTTGAAACAAAATCCCAGCAACTGTAAAATATCCTAATGACAATATAAGACTTTTTATTTATTACAACTATTAAACTTAAATTCTTGCATGATAACAAAATATAATGCTCAGTGGTTCTTAGACAATCCCAGCAGGCCACATGTCAGCCTTCAGGAAACCAGTGCACACACTGAAACTATGTGGTGTGGAGGTATCTTTGAATCAAATCTGACTCTCAAATCTGAGAATATTTTACGTTTATAATTCTTTCTAATTTCTGTGTAATTGCCATGCAACTCCAAATATGAAATCATCGAATTACAATTATAGAAGACTGGAAATTAGTAGGATTGCCTGATAAATAGAATTGCCCATCAGGCCTACTATAACATCACAAAAAATGTCACAAGTAATGTATGTAGAAGAAGAATATATTTTACCTCATCCAGCTATAGATTCACAATATACATGGTTTCTACTTGCATATTCAAAATAGTTTAAGTGCTGTAAAAAACATATAGGGGGTGTGAATTCAACTGTCAAATTCTCAAACAGCGGATTCCCAAAACCGCTACAATTTGTTAAAGTTGCTACTGCGACAATTTTCCATAGTAAAGTCTAGACCGTGACAATATTCTTGTTATAAAGACATGACTGACAGTAGCAGTCTATTGAAACTGTCTTCAGCTGGTGAATTCACACCTTTATGCAACAATTTGGACTTTAGTGAATAACCCCCCACAGTGTTAAAGGCACAAATCTAAACTTCACAATATTGCGTTACAAAAAAAGCTCAATGCTCCAGGCCTCTTTCATACCTTTAGGGTGAATGATGTCTAACAGTTTTATCCATATAGCCTGCCTTTGCAATGATTATTTCTGTACCATACCACCTCTACATGACCCACTTATTACCTCAAGTACTTGCTACTTCAGTTGGGCTACTGTATGATCATGTTTTTTAAGAAAGAAAAGAAAGTGTCTGTATGAGTTTTTGGTTCAAACTTTATATATTTTCCTCATGTTCTTTAATCCTAGTTTTTACTGCTCTTTTTGTTTGCCCCATATAGCCCATACCACAAGGATATTTCAGTAAATTTAATAAATTATGAGTACCATTGTCCCTTAGGCCAGGTTCACACTATCTGATTTTCAGCTGAGTTCAAAAAACAGTATCCATTGGTTCCTATGGGATAATCCACTCAGGCTATGGAGTTTTACACCATAGACTATAATGAGTCTAATTAAATCATCTCAGCTGACAATAGGTTAGTGTGACCGCAGCCTTAAGGGGACTTTTTAACCTGTGGCAGGATGATTAAAAGAGAACTAAACTTGTTAACAGTAGGGGTGATTCTTAAATGTGGAGGTGGGAAAATACTTACCAATAGGGTTTATTGGCTTCAGCGCTGCTTCATGCTCTCACTAGAAAGCTGCTGATCTCATCTTCTCAGTGCAGTGTTGGGATGATTTTGGTGAGGTGGGTAAGCACAGAAGCAGAATTCTGATGTAAAACTGCTTCTGCTCTTATACTCATTTTTTAAAGAAGTTCCTCCCTGTTAAGAGCTTTTGCTTCAGCTTAAAATGTGTACTATTTAAATAACGGAAACCACAGCAACACACGTCCAGTCTTTTATCAGTTCTTATGATATCTGGTGTCTGATGGCAAGAGTGAGTGTGTGTGTGTGTGTGTGTGTGTGGTTTTTTATATATATATAGTTGTTAAAAAGTCAACATTCATTAATGCTTCTCAAAATTGTGTGCAAAGAGGATATGGTTCGCATGTTGGCCCCCCTCCAGGGCCTTGATCACAACTGATAAGAGGATAAACTGATTAAAATTAATATCAGTATGTCATCTTGTTGGTTGTGATCAAAAGCCACAAAGATGATAGTGAGTTTCCCTAAATCAGGTACTATGGCTCTTATAATTTAGAAACCATTTGTCAGCTCATTTTATGTGCACATTTACTTATAGGGAATATAATGTACACATAATAAGCTTCGGCTTCTTTTTTTATCCGATAAGTTTCAGCCTTCTCATCCAGGCAGTCTGATTGAAAACACTGGTTGGAGAAACAGACTGGCTTATCCATCCTTTTAAATCAGCAGTTCTCAATTTGTGTGTTGCAACCCTTTTGGGGGTCGAACAACGCTCTCACAAGGGTTGCGGAACATGCTGTAACTCGGAAGTGAGTTTAGGTCCCTTTATATAGGTGTTCCTGCGTGGTGACGTCATGCTCGAACATCATCCTGTGACATGCATACGTGATGAGGAGCCCAAATGTCAGCATGCGACGTCATTGCAGGGGGGTCGTGGTCTCAAAAAGATTGAGAACCGCCGTTTTAAATGGTCTTGCTTTCAGTGTACAAGTTGTGTTTGAACCTGTATATTTGTGTTTTCTCTGCAAAATTTATTTTGCCATACAATGTGATACTACATTTCTCTTTTAGCTTCAAAGAAAACAGACAGGATGACATTTGGCTTGTAGATGTAAGTACAAAGATATTTTCAGTTTTATATTCAAAAAATTAAGCATAACATTTAAACATATTAAAAGAACATTAACACCAAAAATGAAAATGCCTGAAATGAAGTAATCTGTGTTTCCAAAAAAAAACTAGTGTGTATAAAGTATGATGTTAAGCTATTTTTCTTTAAATATTGGCTTTCAGTCACACATTTATTATGTAAAGGACCATAGAAAACAGTGGGAATGGAGAAGTCTGTTGAACAACATGCCTATTTTAATGAATTTAACTTCAGTGAGTAAATTGTAATAGATTATACAGCACTCCATTCTTTAAAATGGGGTTAATTGATTGCAGGCAGGTGCATGTATCCATAGGTGCTGTGGTAGGCACCAACATTTATAGGATAACCAGGCAAGAAAGCACTAAAAAAAAAATCAATATAAAGTATAGCATCAGTTTTCTTTTTCTGTTTTACAAGAAGTAAATTTTTTTGTAATTGTTTGTTTGTCATATTTAAAGTTTTATGCACCATGGTGTGGTCATTGCAAGAAACTTGAACCTGTCTGGAATGAAGTTGGTATTGAGATGAGGACTAGTGGCTCTCCAGTAAGAGTTGGAAAAATGGATGCTACTGTTCACTCAAGTAAGTGGTATTCTTTTCCTTAAAATGTCTGACACAGATATTTTACTTGCATTACATAAAAAAACTAGAAACACTGAAGAAAACGCTGGGTCTTCTAATTTCCTGCCATAGAAAAACAATTCCCCAAACAGCACAAACTGTCATGCTGCCACCAATGATGGTTACAGTGTGTCACTCTGGGTACATGGAATTTTAGTAGTAATAGTTACCCCGAAGTGAGTCTGACATTCAAGAGCAGGAAAACTACTGCCCGTAGACATCTTTGGCCCGGCCCTTCTGCCAACTTCGGGTGACAGGGCCGGGCCATGGGGCAGACAGCCTTGCTCGCCCCCCTCCTCCCTGTCCCTACCTTTTCCCTGCCCCGGCTCCTTAGCGCTACAGCGTTTCTCTCACAGATAGTTGAAAGCTTTCAACTTCCTGTGAGACAGGAACGTTGTAGCGCTAAGGCTAAGTGCTAGAGCAGATGAAGTCGGGACAGGAAAGAGGTAGGGATAGGGAGAAGGAGGGGGGGCGAGCACCAAGATAGTGCCCCCCTCTTCCAGATGGTAGGGAGTAGGAGGGATGGAGCGGCACAGTGTGCGGGAAGATGGGGCAGCACAGTGGGGGAGTGGGTGTTGGCCCTCTAAAGCCATTCCTATTTCTCATGTGGCCCCATGGGAAAATTAATTGCCCACCCCTGTTGAAGAGGTTAGACTTGGAAAAGTCTTATCAGTGTTTTTGTTTACAGAAAATTAGAGTAATACTTATAAAAATAGGACAGCTGAAATGAAAGCAGTAGCAACTCAAAATTAATTATAAAATTTAATTTTATGAAAGTGAATACCTGTAATTAATTAATCATAATGCATGTGTCATGCTAAGTTATTTATATAATACCATAATTGCTATTACAATATCCTTGTATCCCAGTGATGCCCAACCTTTTTCGGCCTGGGGGGGCCATATAAATTTGCGACACGAGCCGCTTCAAAGCCGCGACTTATAAAGTCGTGACTGCGACAAATTTGAAAAGTTGTAACTGTGACATTTTTCAATAGTAAAGTCGAGACCGCGACAATATTCTCAATATAAAGACACGACTGCAGCAGTAACAGTCTATTGTGACTGTCTTTAGCTGGCACATTCATACCTATACGCAACAACTCGGGCCATGGGCCGGATAGCACCACGTCACGGGCCGTAGGTTGGGCATCACTGTTGTATCCTATGACAGTGTGATCTAATAATTTGAATCATTAATTTCTCTTGCATGTTTACTTTACAGGTATTGCATCAGAATTTGGGGTCAGAGGATTCCCTACGATAAAGTTGTAAGTGAAGCAAACTGATGTGTGTGTTTTTGTTTTTTTCCAGGATGGCTACAATGTCTGTCGGTCTGTTTTTAACTAAATTATCCCATTTTAAAAGTCAAGGAGATTATCTTGCCGCTACTGGAGTCCTTATTTAACAATGAATTGAATAAATACCGTGCCACCATTACTGGAAGGACCTTTGTTTCATTGTAAAATAAAGGACTTCAGCTGTTAAATGGCAAGGCTATTATTGGCTTTTGGAAAAATTCCAAAAGTATTTATTAAAGCAGTTCTGATACATACTTGGTGCTGGTAAGATAATTACTCTTCTGAATGCATTTATATAGTGCCTACATCTTCCTCAGCCCTTTACAGAGATGAATCATTCCCTTAACCAGAGATTGACCCCCACCAGGTAGAAATCCTCCCACTCCTTCATAGTGGTTGTTGGGAGTGGGGGGATAGGGGTCTCAGGGACCCCTCATTTTTGTTTCTGTAGGCCCCCCTTCCCCAGAGAGGGCAGGGGGGAGTGTGCAGTGAAGTGGCTCCTATGGAACTGCTTCCTGCACTTAGCGATCCCCTAACCCAGCCTAGCGCTAAGTTGATGTGTGAGGCTCCTAGGGCCCCCCTGCTAGCAGTGGTTTATTTAGTTTGTACCAAATATTTCCATAGCACTAATATTACAGTAGCACTATGGAAATAATTGGGTTTTACCACTTACTTGCTGGTTAATGATTTAAATAGTGCTTGATGGGTGCTGATGCTGGGGG
>WMED01021006.1:0-12020 GCA_019650415.1 Pipa parva
GTTCAAGTAACAATACTTTTACTTAAGTAAAATTTTTGAATACTCTACCCACCTCTGACTATCAGTACTTCAGAAAGTCAGTAATTCCCTTGTGCAATCAGGATACATATCCATGTAATAATTCTCCCTACCAATTTAATTATTTTGTGGCACTGTATGATATTTTTTGTTAAGGCATAAATAAAAAATTAAAAGAAAAGGTTGTGCAACTGAAATTTGTTTGTGTAGACCTAATCGCTGAATAGAAAATAAACTGGTAGCTGTAAATTGCTAGTGCATGAAAGAGATGACATTTATTTAGTTAGGATAATTGAAGGGGTAGTAAATGTAGTGATAATGGCATTTTCTTGTGTTGCTTTAGTAAGGTATTAAATTCCTAGTACGTAAATTCCTGAAGTACGTACAACTGTGCAAAGAAATAGTATTAAGTGCTTGAAGTTTTGAAAACATTTTCATAGTAGAATAATGGGATAGATAGGGAGTACAAACAAAAATGTAAGAAGACAAAACTCAATTTTATAGTCCGAAAAAGTTTGGTCACCAAGTTGGTTTCTCAGCAACTCTTTACTTAAAATGGGCACCTTCTTGTCCTCTCAGGTTGTTAGATTGTAGCCTATTCACCATGCACTCTGCTTTGGAAACTTCACAATTAATTTCAGGGGTAAGATTTGGGATTGCCATTTTGAGTAGACTGATCAAGTCCCTTACAACTGATAATGAAATTCCACTTTCTTGGTATATGTAAAAGTTGGGGGCGTTAAGCAATACTGATAAATTAATGCATACTTTGCTGCGATAACAAACATCACAGCTTGATAAATAGTCAATAGCGAAATGACCCATATTCGCCAAAATAATGGTGATAACTTTAGAAAACTGCGATAATGAGGTTTTTGACTTTAGTAAATTTGCCCCCATATTGGAAATACCCTCTTTTTTTGCCTATTGACTTGTCAATTATGCTAAGTTTAGTCACCCTTTTATGGCTAGGTGTGGAAGCAAAGTCAGTTTTACATGATTAGGATGAAGTGATTTAAAAAAAAACCAAAAGGTTACACATAAAAACAAAGCCACAAAACTATAGAAAATACATTAATGCATGAAAACTTTCATATATTAAGTATGACAGACACACCACTATTTAAGACTATTATATACTGAAAGCTTTCATTTGATTAATTCACCAACAAACAGGATGTGCAATGATTCCCATTCTGTAGCTGCAAACAACATTATATGGTTGAACATTTGGCATGCCTTCAGCGGTATTAAACAATTTGTTTGTTTTTGTATTTGTAAAAGTCTTGAAAATATTTAAAATTCTGAATTAAGGTAGAAGGATATTCTAGCACTTACAGTTCCTCCCATGTGAGGTGGCAAGTATTCAGCACTGATGTATTCCTGAATTTGGCTCCTGTTCACAAATTTCAGCATACTAATGGCCTCAGGCCCAAGCCAACTCTTCACAATCTTAAAAGCAGCTTACCAGAAAATTCAAGAAAAAAAAAAAATCGTAAAATTATAAAGTACAAACAAGTAAAGCAATATGATTTACAATCACACAGATGGAGCAAGCTCAGAAGTAATATTCTGATCTTATATGCTTAAGTGGTCGAGAAGCCATGAACCTAAGGAGGATTACAGCACTGCAACTGGAAAAATGTAGAGCAGTTAAACACAGAGCAGGAGTAAGCAAGGTGGAAGAGATTGAGATCAGTGAAACTAGCCAACTGCGCACGCGCAGATCAATCTGGCACGAGCATGGTGGTGGTTAACCACTATAGGTCCCCTTTAAATAGAAAATTGACAAGAATGTCACAAATGTGGTCTCCATCCACAGGTTTCCATGGATATCCTCATATAGGTTCCTGGTGCAGAGATATTTTTATTGCATTATTCTTAATATTTATTGTAGTGTACAAGAAGTTATCAGTTTGTGAGTAAAGAGTCATGTTAATGGTAGGATATTACTTGCTGTAGTAACATTAATCAAGATTACTAAAATGTTATCAATGTATCAGAAGTAGGTAGGAAAATCTGATTGGGCAGGTGATTTAAAAGTCTTTGCCAAATAAAAGGCTTGCATATTACAGCACCATTCTATTTCCCATCACAATGCCAGACAATTTAAAAAAAAATCCAAATTGTGAAAAATAAAACACTATATGAAAAGCTCTGCTCCACTCCCATATGTGAATATCTCAGCACAGCAGAGTCTAAACTATGTTTGTTTCTCTCGGCTTTTGGACATGTGAAATTATGTCTGACAAGCACATTGGAAACAATTCATCTCTAAAGTCCATTGAATATTGGAAGCTGTCTATGTGTTTGGTCCATTTATATTAAAGTAACTCAGAAAAGGGAAGTATGGAAATATTGTTCCTCCCCATGTTTCGATCCATCCAGCATGAATAAGGTGGATTGCAGCTAGTACTCATGGTGGAATACTTTTATGCATGATATATAAAGCAGTCAAATGATCTTTAGCTCAAGGTGTTTTTTTTTTTTTTTTTTTTAGGTGAAGGGTTGATAAAAAGTTAAATATATAATATAACACACACACACACACAGTATCACACCAGGGGGAAGGCCCTGGGCACATGCCCTTTCTGCCTGGTTTTTATTTCAGACGATCACTTGTTTACCTCTAGAGCAGTGGTTCTCAACCTGGGGGTCAAATGACGATTTGCCAGGGGTTGCCCAAGACCATAAGAATTGAATTATCAAATCCAAGACCATGACAATTTTAAAGTCATGAATGTGACAATATTCCCATATTAAAGTTGTGACCGTGACAATATTAAGTACAGTAGCAATCTATTGTGACCGAAAACTTGTTATTAGAGTCGCCAAATCATGGGGAATTATACTAAAGGGTTGCAGCAATAAAAAGGTTGAGAACCACTGCTCTAGAGGAAACCAAAGAAGAGACTTTGGACTTTTCTACATAAACCTTTAATGTGAGCTGTTTTATGATATTATTTATTCATTCATTCTCAAGGTGTTGCATTTTTTTTCCCCCATTTCCTACATATATTTTAACTGCAACATACTCCTTAATCTTTAGGTTACTGTGGAAACATTATACATGGTAATATTACAGAACTTGGGAATGGATATAGTCTCTGATCACCCTGTTGCTACAGCAACATTCATCAATACAGAATATGATGGACTATGCTTATAGACTACTTGTACAGATCTGACCAAGGTTATAAAAGAATTTCTGCAGCACTCAAGGTTCCTAAGTGCACAGTGGCCTCCATAATCCTTAAATGGAAGAAGTTTGGGACGACCACAACTCTTCCTCGACTTGGCCATCCAGCCAAACTAAGCAGTCGTGGGAGAAGAGCCTTGAAGAGAGAAGTAAAAAAGATCCCCAAGATCACTGTGGCCGAGTTCCAGATATGCAGTAGGGAGATGGGAGAAAAACAGCCTCATAGCATGATGCTGCTACCACCAATTTTCACTGTTGGAATTGTATTGGGCAGGTGATGAGCAGCACCTGGTTTTCTCCACACATCCCGTTTTGAATTACCACCAAAATGTTCAAGCTTTGTCTCATCAGACCAGAGAATCTTATTTCAAATAGTCTGGGAGTCCTTCATGTTTTTTGGTTTTGTTTTTACAAACTGTATGTGGACTTTCATAGGTCTTGCACTGAGGAGAGGCTTCCATCGGCACACTCTGCCATAAAGCCCCGACTGGTGGAGGGCTGCAGTGATAGTTAACTTTGTGGAACTTTCTCCCATCTCTCTACTGCATCTCTGGAGCTCAGCCACAGTGACCTTGGGGTTCTTCTCCATCTCTCTCATCAAGGCTTCTGTGTCTTTCAAAATGGGGTTGCAGAGTGTACATTAATGAGCAAAAAATGTGAACTTTTTAGATACTACCAAATGGTTTCAATGAAACAAAGAGTGAAAAATTTAAAGGGGTCTGAATACTTTCTGTACCCACATATGTATAAGTTAGGGAAGGATGGCCATGTTAGCCCACAGAAGTATAAATATATATATATATATATATATATATATATATATATATATATATATATATATACATATATACATATACACATATATACATACATACATACATACATACATACATACACACACACATATACATATACACATACACACATACACATACACACACACATAAATTAAAGAAATAGATAGTCAATAAGAAAAGGGGCACCACATATGAAATAATGGTGAGGTTGGGCTGGTATAAGATTGTTCATTTTCTTAGAATTAAGAAGTTTTGGGGTTCACTGCAATAAATGTATTCTGTACCAAAACCTATTACACATACACACACCCATACATGTTGCAGCTGCCTCAAACCAAGATATATAATTTTCTTCCTGTGTTAATGACCTCTGCTATTAAATTCTCATACTACATATATATTTAAAAAAGCCAAAACTCAGTTAAACCCCCAAGAAAACAGGAACTTTTTAATCAAGCTAAGTGCTAATCTCTCTTAAAAACTATGAAATCACTGAATTGAAGGCTAACAGACAAACTGTTCTTACCATTGAATATCCATGACATCTCATAAATTATCATCTTAGCTGCAAAAAAAGAAAAAGTAAAAGCAATACATAGTTGTTAGAGATCAGTTGGACGTGTAATTTCCTTTTACAATTGCTAATAAAAGTTACTTTTGGGTAACGTGTAAACAATGTGTATTGACATGTTAAAGAAAACAGGGACACACACAGACTATGCCAACAGCCAAGTGATGGCATAATTTGCCAATCTTGCTTGATAAGCAGTAGACATCTGCAAGTTGGAAAGACAGTGTCGCTCATATCACCAGTAGTATGTGGTCTGACCTTGACCAAATACATGTAGATCAAGTCATTGGCAAATGAAATTTATGACAATGGCTCACTCCTTTTACATTGGAAGGATATTTATTAGTGCTAACACAGGAATGCTGGGAGAGAAAATTGCTCTTGTATAGCCAGATTAAAGGATCAATAGCAGAATCAAAATTTCCATTTGGATTTGCATGTCAGTTATTCAAAAGCAGCTGTTATCTTTGAAGTTAAATTCATGAATTTTACTGCTTTCGGTCTGTTCTTATTTTTTACTGATAGCAGCCATGTTGTTACTATGATACATATAGCTGGTGGCAGGCAAACAAGAATAATATATATAAAAAAATATGTATGTGATATATCCAAGAGGTGCAACTAATGGAGCATAGTTATAGAACCTATGAAAGCAGAAGACAGAGCTCACTTATATAGTGCACACTATTCTTTATAGAAATGCAGTGAAGGAAAACATTAAGATATTAAAGACAAGTGTCCAAATATATTTAAGACACTGATGAGGAATGCATGAATGAATAAATAGTTAATGGTATACAATTAATGGAATAATCACATTGGAATATAATTTATAAAGTTAATCAGAGTACAGATATCACTGCACTTCAGTGCATCCACTCAGCATTTGAAAGCATTTCCTTCTTCAACGCTTCTAAGATATTTCTGGAGGACGACTTACTGACTACCTTTGACTATCTGACGGTAACATTTACTTCATGGGCACACATTGCATTCATTTATACACTGAGGATTTGTTTACTCATCTGTACTATGATTAATTTTATAAGTTATATTCCAATGTGATTATTCCATTAATTGTAGACCATCAGTCATTATCTATTTATTTATTCATGCAGGCATTCCTCATCAGTGTCTTAGTCCTATTTAGCAGCTATTTTGTTAAACAGGCCATACCAGTCTCATTGTTTTCTATGGTGTTTTACATCAGCATATACAGGAAGTGTGCCCTAAAGCCTGGTTTCCAAAGCTAAATATCTTACTTTATAGACATAAATTTACAATCACTGGCTAATAACTTGCAACCCTAAATCAAATGCATCTGTAGAGAGATCATATGTTTCTGTGCTAAATAAACGTGCTAGCATTTTTCTAGCATTCTACTTACATAGATATCTCGGGTAGTACACCTTAAAACAGTTGATAACAAATCGAACAAGATCCATATCCTATGAAGAAAAGTATTGTGTTATTATTATGCAGCATAACTGCTTCTATTTAGAAACACACAAAACAATTCACTCTAAAAATAATTTTAAAAAAGTAGTTTTTTTAGTCAAAATCAAATGTATACTATTTATAAAAATTCAGTGCCTTTTAGATGCCAATTTACAGAACATGAAAGTAGAAATATTTTTTCTACAATTTCGAACTAGTCAGTCCTACATGGAAGCCCTATATGATTCTTAAAAATAGATAAAATGTTGGCATAATGTCTCATTAAGGCTAAATTAGAGGTGTGATAAAAGACATAATAAATATATAAATTCAACTAACATTCTTTATTACAGACAGTATCAGTATACTTAGATGGGAAGTAAAGTCATCACAGACTGGTTGAATGCGAAGACCACACAAGAGACCAACACAAAAACCATGGGTCTAGCTGCTGACAAGTACAGTCAGCCTGATGAGACTAAACCACAATATTAAGAGAAAGATCTTCCCTAGAAACTATTAGAAAGTTTGGAGTTAGGGCAAAGAGATAGTAGGAAATTTCTTGGGTAATGGGTATAGAATAGTATGCAAGATGACCTTGCACAGCAAATGCAGTAACCACTTCCGAGTTCCAGTAGGGAAAACTACAAGTAAGAAAGAAGCAGGGAAAGGACTATTAATCTAGACAGTGCCTATAATAAGAAAAACAGTAGTGAGTCCTATGTATGGAGGAGAAGCCTACACAGAAGCAAAGCAATACCTCCTGAAGAAAAGAGTAAAATCTCCTTAAGAAGAGCCAGTTTTGAAGCAATCTGAAAGAGAAGGCATTTGGCCCCAGCATTAAAGAGCACCTGTCACCTTAAAACTAATACTAACTTAGGTACTACTAATGAAATGAATGTTTTTGTAACTATATACATTAAAAAAAAAAAAAAAAAAAATTACCTTTATAAAGCATTTCTCTGTCATCTTCCCTGTCTGCCTGACTTTTCTTTCTGAGTTGGGTTGGGCGGGGCTAAATGATTAACATTATAGCTCCTGCAATCAGATCCCTGCTAGACAGTGATTTAGCAGATATCGGAATGGTAGGGCCACAAACTGAGAACCAAAAGGTTCAATAATGAGACATAGGAAGAAAAAAAAATAGATATGTTCTGATAGCTATCCTAGAGAGCTGGAACCAGATTGATCTTCTTGTACAGCTGCCTGATGGGAAATGTATATCCTTATATAAAGACCTATATAAAATGATGCAATGCCTTAAGGCTTGGGTCACACTAGCTGATTTTCAGCTGAGCTGGAAAAATAGTCTCCATTGTTTTCTGTAGAATAATTCACACAGGCCATTGTATTTTTCAAGACAGACAATAATGAGCCTTACTATTAAAACTCAGTTGAGAATCAGCTAGTGCGACCCCAGCCTTAGGCTTAAGACTGGACAAAGAGCAGTCTTTCTTGGGCACCACAAAGGGGCTGAAGGAGAAACCCTTAAATTACTGTAAAAAGGATAAAATGCAGGTCCCAAAAGAAAGACCCTTAAGCTTATACTTTCAGGGCCTGGAAGAAAGAAGAAAAAAAACAAACACACACACCATCTCTGTTTTGGGGTTGGAATTCTAAGATGATAGTATGATAGTCTTAATGTCCTTTTTCATAAACCCAGAAGAAATGTAAATTCAGAGGCCACAATTCATAGGTCTGAGCCAAGGGATACTACACAAGAGAAGACAGTTCAGAGGTGAATTAGTCCGTAGTGGCTTTAGAGCAGGAGCTCATGTTGCAACTGAGGTGAGGCAGAAGCCTTATAAAACAGAGACTTTTGCCATTTCATTGCCTAGGTGGGAAATTGTTCCATAGAATAAGAGTCCGCATTGGCAGGGGTCCTTCCTATTAGTGTGTGATATGCCACAATGATTTAGCAAAATCATAAAGATATTAAAGAAATGTGCCCTGAAAAACATGCAAGTTCACCTTACTAGAATGAGGCTGAACACCTACAAATCCCCATGTTTAACCTGGCAATCTCAGTGGCCACTGGGTGTTTAAAGAGTCACAGAAGTTCTCCCTGGAAAAGGACACTCCTGGGGAGGGCCACCACAATAGGTGTCAGGAAACTTCCTTGAGTGTGGGCCCTCTGACAAAGATGAGAGGGAAACTTCTACAAAAAAAAAAAATATTGTGCAGTCATGGTTCAAAGGTGAAAGATGCTGCTCCAGTGGAAAATCAATGGAAAATAATTTGATTAGTCAGTCGCCATCAGTCCTGGTGCTGCTGCCAAAAGTTCATCTGTTTGAATCTCAACAAAATAAAGCAGTCCTGTCTTGCATAATGAATAATATACAACATAAAATTAGGTCGTGTCAAAGAGCCTTTTCCTGAAAAGTTCTGCAGCTAGATAAGTCTATTTAGTACCTAAAAAGAAAACAGGTGTATTTGTTTATCAATACCAGTTATCATAAGTGATAAAATTATATTGCGTCACAACAGTGTATAAAAATGGCACAGAACTGATATTTTTTATTTTAAAGAAGTTAGTACCTCTTGAGTGAATGATTGTGTTATTAGGCTGAATTTACTTCTATAGATCTGCAAGAGTTCTGAGTGTTCGACTCTACCATAAAAGCAGTATAACACTTAAAGGACTACTGTAAATAACTAAACTTATAAATCACACTTCTAAATGCCCCCGAGTGCCTTACTTTTGCTGCAGTGATATTATTACTGATAAAGCCCCACCATCTACCTCATTCACACCACTGAGTAACACCTCCCAGGATACACCCTGCCTAAAATGTTAGGTAGTATGCATTTTTGTGACGTGCAGAGTCAACGCTCCAGCACATGCAAGGAGGCCAGAACATTAGATTAGAAAAAAAACATACATAAGGGCCACAAGTAGGTATCGCACAGTTAAATTAGGAATGTTTGTACATATGGAGGGCAATGTCGATTGGTATAATGAAGTATGCCAGTTTTAGTTCCTCTTTAAGTAAAGCCCCACTTTACAGAAAGTTGCTCTCAATTTGCTTATTTTCTGGATCTGTTTGTGTTTTGTGCCTATAGCACCTCTGGTACTAGTCAGAGTTACTGCATATGTGCTAATCATACTTCTGTGAGTATTTATATTAAATGATCCTCTAAAGTCCTCAGGAGGTTTTTTTGGTACATACTCAGTTGAATTTGGTTTACTGTTACCCTTAAGATTTTGCATATTTCTTCTAGCTTGCATGACATTCTGAACATGAACATTTAACATAACAGAGGTTATTCACAAGGTGCTAGCAGAATATCAAATACACATTCCTACACTATTATTCTACAAACGAAAGCTACTAGCTACTGTCATCACGATGCATACAAACTAAAACATTGTCAGTTTAACAAAAAGAAAAAAAAAAAACAAAAAAAAAAAAAAAGCACGTCCTTGAGAAACTTCTTTTAATATATTGCGTCCACTTCAAAAGGCAGAGCAGAAATAAGAATCACTTTATCTTTGCAAACTAAAACACAGGAGGATTACTAATGCAAATCCACATTATCTCAAGAACAACCTTTTCAAATGAAAACACTTCCAAAGAAATTTGTGTTCTATATTACTTTTGAATATTTATCAGTCCGCTCATTATATTGCAACTTTTAATGCTGATTTAAAAAGAATTTAAACTCATGTAGAGTATGTCAATCACCAAGTATTAAATAAAAATGAATACTACTGCTCCTGAATACATTGCAATACAATACAAGAAAGGTTGTATCTGCAGTGTTTCACTACTGGATTTCCTTCCAAAAATATATATATTTTTTGTACAGAGTACTGTAGTGTCATTAAATAGCTACTGTAGCAAGTACATGTCCAAAGCCACACACATTGTGTAGCTCAAACACAAGAACAGATTTTTATTAAAAAATATCTTAGTCACAGAAGCATCTCAGACTAACACTATGGACCTCATTGACAAAAGTTCAAATTCATCTCGCTAAAATTCGAGTCACATCGCCAAAATAGACAAGAATTTGCTTCTCAGGTCTGACTAAGTGGAGAATAAACAAGCTAATGTCGGATGTGTAATGCGGTGTAGTCAGTCAGATAGAAGTAGGATGCAAAGTCATGCGGAGTGAGGCGAATTTGACAAGTGAAGGGCATTGATGTCAGTCTCAACATATCCCACTAACTGTATTCTGTGAATATTCTATCTATTTCTATGCCACCTTGTCCCTAGGTCATGTTAATTAATTGCAGTCGCCATTGTTACTTTTGAATGGTCATCTTACACAACACTGGAACCCTGTCATCAGCCCCCCAATTCACCAGTCTGAAGTGGCGAAGTCAAATAGGTGAATTTGGAGCAGTTCACTTAGTCGCATTCACACCTTTGCACCACTCCTCCAGTCAGTCAATAGTATAAGTACCTGTGCACGCACATGCAAAGTGATGCAAAAGAGGTCCATGAGTTTGTGACTAGCATAGTCACCTGAATAGGTTGTGTATTCGCCACTTCGCAGAGTTTAGTCAATAAGCGACCATGGGGAAATGGCAAATAGCCGTAAATTCACAGCTCTATGTGACTATTCATACTTTTGTCAATGAGGCCCTTTGCATTTACTCCACTCTACTGTAGACTAAAAAAACTCAACATGTCAAATTCCTTAAAATCTATCTGTATCTATTTGTATCTCCCTCTATATACACATACACACAAACTTTGTATTGTCCATTTATGAATTTGTGTGTAAAAACATGGCACATTTCACTTATTTTGTTTCACTGTTCACTACAGCAGTACAAATACATTTCTATTTAATGTTTACAAAGTACTTTATACGATTCTACAAATTAAATAATTGTGCAGCTTTCTTGCCAAATATGTATCTGTTGTTGCACAAAGCATAGCTCTGTTTTACTGATCCCGATATATGAACCTTCAAATAGAAGCTTTGTGAATACGGTGCATAATGACATTAAACTTTGGCATCTTGCATTAAACTTTTAGTAGCGTGCATAAAAAAAAACAAAAACAAAAAACACACATATTACCAAGCTGCTTAATCCAGTGTCAGTCATGTCAAAAACAACAGTTATCAGTTTTCCCGGTTCTCTCTTAGAGTAGCGTTCCAGCCAGAATGCAACTAATTTTTTCACATCTTCAATTTTTTTAGCATCACGCACATGAAGCTTTACTTTGAACCATACTAGAAATGACAGAGAAAATATTAATACGCTTGCTTAATAACTATAAGTAAAATTAAAGCAGGAGTTTATGCCTGCTTTACACACATGTAAAATATCACATTAGGAAAATACACATAAATAATATAAAATGCTGCAAAGGGCTCATGTATTGCTCAGATAACCAGCAGGTCTGTGTACAAGCCTATAGAGCACAAGTAAAACTCAAGGTTTCAGTGTTGTCTGACAGCATCTAAATGCTACTCTGAATGTCAGTGTGCATCACCCTTTAATGTGGAAAAATAAAGTAACAAAATGTAACAAGTTATGAATAACCTTTTTTTACTATACTGTACATATTTATATACTGTATGTGTTATGTATATTTAATGTAATTATGTCTTTTTAGGCTCTTATTTGCAAGATGTAATGGTGAAGATGAAAATACCAAAAGGGCAATGGCACACTGGGCGTTTTAAAAATGGCTGTGGTCACTAAGGTCAAACCATTAAAAAGAAGCAGTGATGGGTACCACATCACCAATTTAAAAGAAGCGGATACCATGAGAAAATGCAGTTTCTCTTAAAGTGATGACGCTGTTGCCATTAAAACCAATGGCACCTGTCACTTTGTTTTAAAGCCGTTTTGACCGTGGTGACCACCGCAGTCAAAATGCATGTGCTATTGCCCTAAATGTTTTTGAACCCAGTGGGATAACAGTTCAGTTTAACCCCTGTTTTGTTATCTGGAGAAACTAGATAGTTGGAGTCAAACGACTAGGGGTGTAACGATTCATCTATTTAATCGATGTATCGATTTATTTTCCAACGA
>WMED01021008.1:0-12019 GCA_019650415.1 Pipa parva
TCTTTATTGGGCTCTTCTCTGTGTAAAATCAGTTCTATTACGAGTATCATCCTTTATATCGTATTATCTCCTATTAGTAACCAGTGACAGGCACTTCCACAAACCACTGAACATGGGCAGATGGTTATAATCAGAAAAATATGCTGTACTCTGATAAAGCCATCCTTGTTTTATTCTGCTGTAGACTGACTGATTGTTTCTAATATTCCTTCAGTTAAATTAGCCTAGTCAACTATTTATAGAGTAACAACGAAGGAAACAGTACACTGGTAGTGTTTCATGCACCCTTGGGAGACTGGTATGTGTCTGACAAAGTGAGACAATAAATATCTCATTTATCTCTGCAGGATTTACTTATTTATGCTTCCATCATCCATCAATCAATTTTAGTACAGTATCAATGTCCTTACATTCCAATTCCTAACTAAGTTTATTTTGTGACTATTAGATTGGTGTATACACAGCTTATTATTTCTTAGGTCTTACTATACAGTGTATATTTATTATAGTGTGTTTTTCTTAGGGATCCTTAAAATGGCTAGGTATAAAACTCAGCTTGATATTTGCAGTGAATGGTCATGACTTCCATTAGGGAAAATATAATATTCTTGTGTAATGTGGGCCTAAAAAAAATCATTTAAAGATTAAAGGGGCGAAATTTAATAACATCGAAAATATCGATAACGTGATATTGAACGGTTTTTGCTGATCTCGTGATATCGATATCGTGAGACCAAAATTAGATCAAAATTTTTAATCTTTTTATTTCTATGGAAAATCCATAACATCACTGGAAAATTCGATATTGACAAAATTTCGATGTCGGCAAAAATCATTCGATATCACGATATCAATATTTTCGATTTTATTAAATTTCAGAAAGTACAATTATAATTTAATACCTTTTTTTTCAGTACCACTATGAAAGAAGTAATTCTTTTCACAGGCTAATACTATCTTATTCAAACTGCAAATTATCTGGATTTGAACTGAATTATTAACATATTAAATTGCTTAAGATATTTTCTCTTAAGGGAAGCATTAACTAACCTGCCATTATAATATTACAATAAAAAAAAAATCTAAATTTTGATTATTTTTTTTGCCCAGAAAACTATTTCTAGAAAAGAAAAATATCAATATATATATATATATTTTTGTATTGTTGCTGCATTGCTCATAATGCCACTGCATTTCTATACAACATTGACACAGTTTCTATAAGATTTTCAGATTTCCAGCACACAAGTGTTCCATGGGAAATAATGACCAGGTTAGGATTGAAGAATAGTTTAAATAGATTTGAAATAGAAAAAAAAATTAGATTTCAGTTGTTCAAAATACAGCTGTGTCGGAATTAAAATGTTACAGCAAAAAAAAAATAAAAAAAAAATAAAAAAATGAAAGAAAATCCTGTTAAAAAAATAAACGTTTCACTGAAAAGTCCTGACAAATGCAGCATAACTAAAAATTGGTGGTAGTTAATTTCTTTAATAGGTAAATGTTTAAAAAGAAGTATTATACAGAATATCACACTTGTTTCATAAATATTCCCTTAGTATGAATTATCTTACAGCTTAATGCTAAAAAGTTTGTCTTAAAGGGGACCTAAAGGTAGAAAACAAAAAGGACTTATTAAAAACCTTACCAGATATAAAGCTGAATCGTTGCAGTCACAGTATGAACTGTGCTGTCATTACCCGGCGCCAATGCAGGCTGACAAGAGAAACCAGCATGAAGCTCCTCCCACTTGGTTCACCGGCCTCACACCATCACGTTCATTGCAGGAAGCGTTCTTCATTGGCCCCCGCAATGAATGTGATGACGTATCAACCATTTATCACCAGAGGTGAACCAAGTGGGAGGAGCTTTGCACTGGCTTCTCTGTCAGCCTGCACGCTGTGAAGAAGCATTGGGTGCCAGGTAATTACAGCACAGCTCATACTGTGACTGTAATGATTCACATCTATATCTGATAAGTTTTTTAATAAGCCTTTTTTGTTTTATACCTTTAGTTCTCCTTTAATTGACATAGGCCTTTTTTTTCACTTTTACAATAATTTTGAGTATTAGTCATCAGCAAAAATATGTGTTTTCTATTCCAAATTTAGAAATGTGTTTTTATCCCATTTGCATTTCTAATCAGAGTCTGTAAAGTTTGCTTTGATGTACATTGGGTTACAAACGAATGCATTTGCACATATTGTAATAGGATCCTTCAATGCCCTCTATAGCTTTACTAGGTGATAAAGCACAGCATTTTAGCCAATACAAATAACTCACCGATCCGTAACTGAAAAGAAAAGTCTAACTGCTTACATATTATAAATGTCTAAGAGGCTGCTTTCATAGCAATTAGCTTAGCTATCAGACGTATGCCCTAGCTCTCTTGCCATAATGTTGCTTATAAGGTGCAGAGTCATGTTCCACATGTCCTTCCACCTCTAAATCACCATCTGCTTACTTGATGTTATTGCTTTTAGCTGTCAGGCTTTTTTCCTTTTCAGATCAACCATTGCGCTTTAAAGAAACAGCTTTAAAAGTAATAATCAGCTGCTGTTTACACTGTATTAAATGGCAAAAAAATAATACAATATAATGCCATCTATTTCAAAACAAGTTTTTTAAAACTTTTTTCACCTGGACCTTGAATTTTCATCATGACTAACAGTTAGTCCTCACCCTCCAAATATTTTACTTTCAAATTATAACAGAGCTTCATTTGTAAGTACCTGGCTGCCTGCCCAATCCTCTGCTGCCACGTTTAGCGGTCAGCTAAACATCTGTACAACACCTGTACAACACCTGCAAAACATCCGGCCAAACAGAAGATCAGGAAGGCAGCCAGCCATAACTTCAAAAATTTAAAGTGCCAGTTGAACATTTTTCAGCTGGTTATTTTATAAAAGTGATTGTATTATACAATAATGCCCTCCAAGGGGCTGAAATCCAGGTGGTCCTAAATGTGCCAATATCTCTCTGTTCAAATTTTTATTTTTTATTTTTTTTAGGCAAAACCTAAAATGAAAAATGTGAAAATGTGAAAAATGTATTGCTTCATCCTTATATTGACAGTATGGGAGCCTCAGCCTACCAGGAAGCGTCTAAATGAAAAATAGAATGTTTAGTATAATATACTGTTAGACAAAAACAAACAAAACCTATAAAATCGTTTTTTTTTTTAAATTTAATAGTAAATAACTATTGAAGCTCTTGAGGATTTAAAAGCTAACTCTGAGTTCTTTGCTTCACACTAAAATGAAGAGCTTGGGTGGCCACTATATTCAGAAAACATGACCTCCCCACATTAGCTCAGGGATCTCACATTGCATAAATATTAGCTGCACATGGGGATGAAGGTGATCCCAAACTCCTAGACCAGAGGGTTTTCAATTCAGTGTGAGGATTTGACCTGCAAAACGAAAGTTATAAAGTACTATCATTTAGATTGTAAGCTCTGTGAGTCAGTTTCCTCCATCCTCTGTTTTTAATCACCACCTTGCACTTCTGCCATGTCTGCGTTATAACTGCGTTGTTAAATTATTTAGTGTTGATTAACCTAGTGCCACTTTATAAATACATATATAATAATAAATATATAATACATAAATATATAACATACACACTTAAGTAAAGCAATGAAGGTTGTCTGGAATTTAGACTGCCAAACAACCCGATACAGTACCTAAATGAACCATTAAGTTGAATGGAATACGATTTTTAGATCTTAGAGCACATTAGTAATATTTACCTGAACTGCGTCGATCCTATTCCTGTATTTCTGGACTGCGAATGTTCAGTTAAATATCAAATAATTATAATTTAGTGACTAAATGTTGGCATGACTGCACCAAATATTTGTCAAAGGAGACCATAAAATAAATGAAAAATAAAGTCAGATGAAAACAAACTTTTCCCTCAGGATTGAAACCCTTGTACTTATACAGCATAACATTGATTTTTGTTTAACATGCAGGCTGGCCTTCACTGCATGTTGATCCACCGTAATTCAGCAAAAAGCTCAATACATGAAAATCTGTTAGGCCCATGGGGTCTTGGGAACCTACAAGAAATGAAAAAAAAACAAAAAAAAACCTTTCTAGTTCAATTTGTGGGGCTTATTCATGAAATTCCAAATAAACCTGTATATGTCTGAACTGGCATCCAACTGGATGCGAATTTGAGTCCAATTCGGATGCTTATGATGGCCGCTGACTTCCAGAGTTCTTCACATTACTTTGCATACATGTGCACAGGCAAAATAACCTACTCATCAAGCATTTGAGTCTGTCAAAGCAATGTATTTGGCAAGGAGTACTGCTCTGAATTCGACTTTGCCTAAGAGTCGAATTGGGCGGTTGATGGCAGAGCTCCAATGTGGGATACAGCGAATGTTCATTCAAAAGTGTCAATAAAGACTGTCTTCAAGTGACAACATGAACTATGGATATGGTAATATAGAAAGGAATGCATTATTCACCTAATACAGTTAAGGGGACATTGTGAGGATGACATCACTGCAGTTCACAGGCAGAATTTACATCATTAGGCATTACTACACATCCTACTACTGTTTGACTGACAGTGCCGCACAACGCAATAAATTGCATCCACAGTTGTTTGATTATTTACTAAGGGAATCTGCCACTCCTGAATAAGAAGTAGGAAATTTGCGACTTTTGGAGCGTAACGCCATAAAGTGACACAAATCATTTAAATAGTTGAATTTGCACTGTCATGAATAAGCCTCTATAATGTGTCCTATGACGAATGGAATGCATTGTGCATCAGCTGTAAGTTAGGTTTCCTTTTTAATACAGTCTGGTGTTTAGCCAAAATTTGCAGCTGATTATTATTTTTTCCAATTTGGAAAACACTGTAGAAGAGTGTAGCAGGTAAATTAAAATACACTAAGGTGTTAGTTTTTTTGCATTTAGCAATTCAGTCTAAAAATCATGTACAATAAAAGTCAGCCACCTATCACTGCATAGATTAGGGGATTTCTCACTAAGGTGCGAATTCGACTGTCAAATTCACAAACAGCGGATTCCCAGAGCAAATCCGCTACAATTTCCCCATTGAAAAGTCGCAACAATTTCCCCATAATAAAGTTGGGACTGCGACAATATTCTCATTATAAAGACGTGACTGTCTTTATCTGGCAAATTCGCACCTATATGCAATAATTCGGACTTTAGTGAATAACCCCCTTAGTGTCTATATATAGGGTGCATGGCTTCAAACTACCACACATGATAAATTCAGCAATATCAAAGTTTGCCTCAGGACAGTAACCCATAGAAACCATTTTGAAGCTTTCATTCTTTATTATATGCTCAATAAACCTTTAAAAGTTATTGGTTGCTATGTTGGTTACTAGGGTAAATTTACTGTGTTCTGTATCTGATTTGAATGTTTTTCTATATTACTCAGTGACTTTGGTAATGGATTAATAACAACAATGCGAAAAAAATCTATATAATTAGATTGTGTAGACTTTTTAAATAGGGCAAAACATTACATGCTCTTTAATCCTCACCCTCCTTTGGTGCCTTTCTGAATAATTCTTAAGTCTTGTTCTCAACAGTGTTCAGTCTCACCAGTTCAACAGTAAGATAATTGGATCTAATACAATCACGCAACTGCATGCATGATTTTCCCATAATTGTTTATACATCCCATTTGGTCTGCAGCAAGTGAAAATGATTGGCTACCAGGAACAAGAGGACAAAGAGCTTGGAATGTGCTTGACCCAATAAGCACATTGTATGGCTTCTCTGCAAAAGCTATGTTTAAACTGAATGACTAAAAGCCTACATTTATTAATTATTATGATGTTTTGTGTGTACCGGGGGCTTTAAAATCTATGTAAAAGTCTTTTTTTTTTGTGCAATTATTCACCCAGTAAAGAGTTTGCAGCGATTGCTGCTTTTCAAACCTTTCTTCCACTACCGTTTATGTACTATCCAACAACCGGTCTTTTTTTTTTTTTTTTTTTTTAAAGGGTAAGTCATATCCAGCTAAGTGATTTAGCAACCTGCATTTCTGTTTTTAAGTCTGAAGGAGAATCATTTTGCAGTGGTCAGGAAGTCCGTTCTTTCTCATCTCTGTGATTGACAGATAACCTTGTGATTTGATTGGACACAAAATTGGGCCATATTCATCAAAGTGAAAATTCAACAATCACTTTGGATTACTGCGCTTTAGTAGTCATGAATCCTTGACTTCTTATTCACTAAACATACAATTCCCATAGCGAAGACTCAGGCAGTAGCAGTCTCGTGTGCTGTGGTGTAGTCAGTTGGACAGTAAGAGCGTTGTCATCATCCCCCTAATTTGTCACTTCAGTCAGTGTGACAGACTCCAGTGATTGATGAATAGCCGAATTACCTGGGCACGTGCATGCAAAGTGTTCTGCAAGTCAAAGACTGTTGTAAACTGTCAAATTGGTCTCGAATACGCCACATTGCGGATTTATCTAAATACACGAATGTAGGGAAAAAGCCAATAAATGTGAATTCACACCTTTACGCGACTATTCAACCTTTTGTAAATAAGCCCCAAAGTTCTGCTTTTTATTCTCTTCATCTTAAGTTCCCACAACAGTGTTTGGATGTTACAATGTCTTTATTTGTTAATAATTAGTGCAGAGGGGTCTATCCTAGTTATTAGTAGATTCTGGGAATTATAGTTCAACATCTGCTATAGGAACGCAGATTGTGCTTCACTGTATTAATTATATAGAACAACCACCAAAAAATAAAATGCAAAGAAATCCGCCAACGAGGACGAGGAGATGATCATGTTTTTATTTGCAAAATTACGCTCGTGCTCTGTACTGGAATACTGTATATAGCAGAATACTGCTGAAAGCGGGTTTCTTTTCAGCTAAAAGAGAAAAAGAGAAATCCTAGCCTGTTCCCTGTAGTGTTTGCCTTGACAATGATTTCTAACACAGGCTACAAGAGTGCACACATATAGCAGGCTTTTGGGAAGATATATTGAATTATATAATCTGTACTTCCCAAGGATTGATTCTGCAACTCCATGTGTATGGGGGATATTAAATTATACAGTATTTTACCTCTCTATAAACCAGCATTTTTTCCTATGCCAGGAAATCAATAGTTCTCTTGGATACAACCCAGACCATCAACTCTAATGGTCACTCTTATTACACAAGGCAATTCTCCTTAATAAAAGAATAAAGCTGGGAGTTGTCCTCTATAGCCTGACAAAACTTGTAAGATCTGATCGGAAAGTTACCAGTTAGTAATATTTATGCAGTAAAACGGTAATCGGCTTTAGTTGATCCAACACCCAGAAGATGCAGGTGCATAGAAGGAGCAAACTGAGCGTTTACCAGAGTCTTGTGCTTTTCCAACTAAAAAAGTGGAGCCACAAAAATAATGATGCTAGTAAGGGATGATGATAAAGAACGCTTATGTCATAATACGTGGTTCTTTGTTTTAAAAATGAACTTCCCTTGAAGAACAAAATGAAGGATAGAACCAACAATATAAATAATTCAACAATCCAAAACATGTTAACTAACTTGTCAAATTCAATAATAGCGAGAAATTAAAACAAAACTGTAAATTGCCGTTACGGTACATTACTATCCTGTTAGCTTTACTAAAAGTTAAGCTTAAGGTTAATATAATTAGTGTGAATTGCTGAGCCTTCATTGCTTATAACATTCTATGCTATTTAAAGAGAGCATTTAACTGATATTGAATTTAGTAACTTATGCAGCAAAACATTTTACGATACTGGTACATGACTATTATCACATCATTATGTGTACAAGGCATAAGGTGAATCTCTTTTCCCCTTTAAAGTGCACCTGTCACCTCAAAGCTAATACTAATTTAGGTTCTACTAATGAAATAAACGTTTTTGCTAGACCGTGATTTTAAGGGATCTGATTTGGAGGAGCTATGTCAATCATTTAGCCCCACCCAACCCGACTCAGGAAAAAAAAAAAAGTCAGGCTGACAAGGAAGATAACAGAGAGAAACTGTATAAAGCTACATTTAAAAAAAAAATACATAATATATACAAAAACATTTATTTCATTAGTACAACCTAAATTAGTATTAGAGTTTTGAGGTGCCAGGTCCACTTTAGAGACAAATCTGTATTATCTAAGATAGAATTTTTTTCTTTTTTGATGCCAACTGTATTTCAACTACAAGCAGGATGTCTGTATATAGATAAAGTTAAGTGTTAAAATATCTGGTTTCTCTCTTGAACTTGGTTTCGACCTTAATTGAATTTGATCACTGCTTTTCAGAACTAAACATGCACTTCATACTTTGCTGAGACCCTTCAAAGGGAGGTTATCACTAGAGGAAACTTGATCTTGCCTTCAAATAGTATGCATTGCTTAGTAAACATAGTGAGATACTATAAGGGCAGTGACAGACCAGGTGTTTTTAAAATCACAGGAGTCCATTGAGTCAATTGATTTTAATGCCACTGCATCAAAACTGCGACACAAATTAAACCTGCAAGCAATTAGCATGTTGTTTAAAGTAACAAGGTAGTTTTGATGCAGTCACCATAGAAATCAATAGGAAAAAGCTTAATTGCGTTTTCTAAGCACCACCATTAAAAGCAAACATCAAAACGCCCTGTGTGTCATTGCAATATTCTGAAAAAGTAAAGGTTTAGTAATGGAATTTGCTCATGCGTCTATATAAACATAGTAGTTCTATCTTTCATTTATGACTGATATGCAGTATTTTCAACAGTGCCATAAACAATCTATTGTTTTCATCTGTGCAGTCTGATAAGCTCTTCACAGAACAATATCTGTGTTAAGAAATGCGTTGTAAGGCAGGAAATAGTACTTTTAAATAGAAATGATATTCATTGAATCTGATTATTATTTAATAAATAGAATAGTGACTAATGTTTCAATTATATAAATGAATCTCCCACATTAAAATATATGTGTGGACTTTGTTTTAACATTTTCTCTTGGATAGATTTCCAAATCTGGCATTAAATCTAAAAAGAGTTAAAGGTCATCTGGTCAACAAAGAAAAGACAAAGTTAAGTAAAAGAGTATGTGTATATATTTTGGAGGACTTACTGTAAGTCACCCCATCTAAGATAGTGTAACACTAGCTACAAGCCATACAATCAAATTCCTGGTTGATGAATGAGTTTTTTGTAAAATGAAGTTGGGTTCAGTGAAACAGCTTTCCACCATTTTTTTTTGCTATAGTCTTTGCTAACTTGCATGTGAATCATCTTGCTTAATTCAGTGGCTTGAGACTTTTGATTTATCAGCATTCCTCACAGCAGGAAGAAGCCTGAGGCCTCTCAGTGCCATGTGGCCTGGTGAGTGGAGTCTAAATCATGGCATTGCCTCCAGCCAAATCTCCATGGAGTCATTTAGCAACTAAATATATCAGAACAGGAATGCAATCGGACTGGTGGTTAATATAAAATATGTTTAACTCTTGAATGTTACCTATAATAATAAAATGTCTTTTTTTGGAGACTAGAATTATTGTATCGTTTTACTTGGATGTAAATTGCCTGCCATTCTTCTAAATGCAATACAAATATATATAAAGTTTGCTAGTATTATACAGTACATGTGTGGCATGTGTAGGGGCAGTGGTTTGCTCAATTCTGCAGTGGCACACTTGGTGTTTCCCAAGAGTCATCAGTCAGTCACCTACCAATGAAAGGGTATTCCCTAGAGAATGTCAGAATCAAAGAGTAAATGCTGCAGGAAGTTCTGAACTGGGTGTTAGAACTGACAGCCCTTGATCCTGGAGAATCCCAGAAGGTAGATTACCACTGCTGGATAGCCTTGTTATGGTAGTGTTCTGTGGAGGGTGCAGCAAGAACATGTCAATAAGATAAGAGAGAAGCGGAACAGAGTAGTGAGTCCCTAAGGGAAATCTAGCAGGAAGTGGTGACAAGCGGCCAGGATCTGCAGGTAAAGTGTTGTCCTGTCATTTTTTTGTGTGAATGCTGAAACCGTGGTCAACTATTTGAAGAGTATTTGAAAGTATGAGTTATGTTTGGTATTCTTGGTAAAAAAATGTTAATCAAAGGGCTTTTTTTGCTAAACTTTTTTGACCGATAAAACAGATAATTATTATGCATGCTTATTTAGGGTTTTTGACTACATTATTGCACTAATATAATAATTCCTACTACATACCTCTGTGTGTTAAAATTACCCAGAGTACCTTAACGCACAGGATTAAATAGGAGTATGAAGGATCTCTGCATATTGAGTTCAGTATTCCACCTTAACCCACTGATTGTTTAACTTTAAGTTTTGCCCATTATCATTGTTAAATACAGTAAATGCTTTTGTATATTTTTATATATTTTTTGTATGTTTTTACTTATAAAAGCACCACAAGGTTATGCAGCGCTGTACAATCCAACAATACAGTTATAATACGCACCTGAGAAAATGTGTAACAATGAACAAGTGAAGTAAACTATAAGCATATAATCAAGAAAATACATCACTCTAATTAGTGCAAAATTTATTAAACTCGGAAATAACACCAACCTGGAGCGCAGGGTAGCAGAAGGGGTGTTTGACAGGGCTAGGGAGCAGGACAGAGTGCTGGGTTTGATTGGCAGGGCAAACAGGAAGTGGTGAGAGGAAGCGCCGGTGCAGGGGCATTGTGGGAAGGAGAGAAGCGCGGGTCAGAGCAGTCGGAACCAGCAGTCAGATGAGCAGCATGGCAGACTCGAGGAGACAGCAGAGCAGCATGGCAGATTCAAATTTGGACTCCTTCATGGCTTCCTTCAGGACAGAAGCACTGCATCGCGGTGCTGGATGGCTTCAGGAACATCTGAGATCCCTGCAAAGTGCCACCCCTCCCCCACCTCCAGTGCAGAGCAGACCTACAAGGAGGAGGAGAGCACCATCTCGCCTGAGCCCATCGCAGCCCAGACATGTAACCAGATCCAGGCAGAGGGACACTGATGACAGCCGGTACTCCTTATCCAAGGGACATCAAAGGAAAAAAAGTACACGCACTGCATCACAGCCCACACAAACTAGATCAGGCACATCAGAGCACAGGACTAGGAACGCACAGTGTCAGCAACCAAGCACAAGCATACATAATGTGCACGCGGTCACTATGGCCCACGCAGAGCCCATTTTCAATGATTCGGCGGCCGTTGGCCGACCAGGGGGTGGAGACAGGGAACAACAGCGGGAATCACCAAGGCAACGAGTTACAACATGCAGAGAAATAAGGACAGCAGAAACGTCCCAAGTATCGCTTGGGGCATCTGCACAAAACAATTATGATCAGCTAATTAATGCTGAGACGCTACAGGGAATACAAAATAATGGTGAGTACATGACAACTCATTGTGAAATCAGGGAAACAGAGGTACATAACCAAAATATGCAATTGGGAAATTTTATAGATGGCCTGCGCTCATTAATAACGCAGTGGGAAGCAGGTCCAAGGCAACAGTGTGTTCACCAAAGCTCAGCTTGGGGGGACCAGCAAATGGCTAACACAAGTGGGCACGATAATTTAACAGCATTGATAGAGGAGGTAGATGTGAATACCAATAATACAAATATTAACGCTAATATGGATAATGTTCCTCAGATAGTTGATCAGGTTGAACATACACCCACAACTTCATCAGAAGTACAATTAGCTGATACGTCACTATCAGGATCATATATGTGCTTAGCAGGTCCGTTAGGGGCACACGTTAAAAAAGAATTGAAGGATAAAATATGGAAAGGAGAATTTATCGAATTATATGCTTTATTGCCATCAGAGGAGTTTATAGATTTAAAAGAGGGGGAAGGAAAAGATCAAAGGAGAGAGGAAGAAGAAAAACGAAGGTACCGCAGAATACCAAAAATATTTGGGACATGGTTGAGGGCATTCTGCATATTCGTTAGTATCCTAGGGCAGCGGTCGTCAAACCGCGCCTCGCGAGCCACATGCGGCTCTTTCGAGCCTTCGCTGTGGCTCTTTCCACAGCCACGGCTCAG
>WMED01021010.1:0-12018 GCA_019650415.1 Pipa parva
AAAGGTTTTACTTTTTACTTATTCTGCTGCAGGTTCAAATGTTTTCATATGAAATGCTATCAATTTACAATAAATGAATTAAAAACCCTGATTGCTGCCCTGCATACTTGGGCAAAGTAGGTAAGTAGTATTCCAGCATTATTTCTGAAACCCTAGAAAAGGAAAAACACCTAAAACATCTGTAGAGAAACTGTATTGGATTAGTAACACCCATGTACTCTTGAAGAGAAGAAGTTTTTTCACTATCCACTATCACTTCCCCACTGGTTACAGTCTTGTTGGCAATCTAAAGGGTAAAGAAGGGTTAATATTCGTTTGTAAGAATACTAGGGAAAGGATCCGTATTTCTAATAGTTAAGGAAAGTAGTTTACAATAAAACACTCTGGGTAATAAGGAAAACTCTGCTAATTTCTTACTTTTACTTGCATAAAATGGAAACAAAACCTTAAAAAGATTTGGACTAGAGATAGTGTACCTTTTGCATAAGGTTTATTGTACCAGATAAGCTGTTTACTAGATCAACAACAGTGAAGATGCATATAAAGCTGCCCCAGGAGCTAGACATCTTTAAAACCTTAGTAAGTCAAGTTTCTTGGACAGTATCCATCCCCATGCTTGGTCTGTACTTCTCTGATATAACCAATGTTTTGCAATGTTTTTTTTACCCACCAACTTAATGTGTAACCAAGGTAATGTCCTCGAAGCCCTGCATCATGGGTATTTTATAGGTACTGATTTTAAAGGGATGATGTTACCAGATCATCCTTTTATCGATGTAAAACTATAAAATATAGAGGGTGTATGGCTCATAATTAATCTGTGCATCTGCATAACACATTATCTGAAGCATAGCATCAATACCACAATAAATACATAGACTAAATCATCACTTTAACAAGGTACAATTGTGAAATGCACCCTGCAGAACAAGAAAGCTTTAGAGGCATAGTTACAGTACAATGTATCATCCACATGATTAAAGGGGTGATAAGGTTAGATTGATTTATAGTTATTAGACAAAGCCCTAAACTGATTTGAATGATTAAACTCTTACTCTAACACCTGTAAATTAATCTGCTTAGAAAATACAGCCCAGCATTCTCCTTTAAAAGGGGGCGAACATGAAAAATGTTGTTAAAAGTTATACCAAAATCTAATCAGAGCTGCAATGGTATATTTTATGTCTTTTCTCTTTAAAAGGAAATCACATGCCCACGCTGCTGATTCTTAATTTTTCCAGTTCATGCAATATATGGCTTTAACCATTTCGATTGCAATTGAACTGATTATCATGCAGCTAAAATGGAAGTTTTAACACCAAAAATCTATAAAATCTCCATCTTGCTAGGTTGATACTAAATTAGTTTAGCTGTGCTAAGCAGGGCTGTGGAAAATTCAGAGCAGTCTTTAGTATGCATCTAAGCTATATACTAATCAGGCCTGTAACCCTGACAATATTAAAGGTGTTTGTGTCTAAATAAATAGGAGGAAACCCCTAAATGCAAGTAGAGGTTTTTCACTTTCATTTAAAGAGAATTCAATTTTTTTTTAATTTGTTAATTTATCTGACTAGAATGTCCTATGCTTTAAATCATACTATTTTGCCTCAATCTCTAGGGATTCTGCACTTACAAGACGATAGCACAATGAAGATGTGCAGAGAATTCAGTAAGGTTGAAGGTTTACAGCTTAAATCATTTTTTGGATTTTGTTGTCTTTCAAAAGAGATAAAATCTCCCTAGGAAAGAGCCTTGGCACATCCATAATCTCTTATATTTATCATCCCACATTATAACATGCTTTGTTGTCTTCTGCAGAGCGTTCATGAAAATTTCTAATATTCCTATTAATAATGCAATGTAAAATGCTCTAATTCCATGACACCTTTTTCAGAATCTATATAAAGCTCATAGTGATAAGGTTTCAGTCTACACTTTAACTTAGCACCTTTGCTTTTAGTCTTTTTTTCCCCCCATGGTTTCAATCTCTAAAAGCTACTTAAAACCAGTCACATAACAGTCTCCATCTCGCACCAAGTGAAGCTATTATTTAGTTCTCAGATAAATGACTGGCATGGTCATTATATAACTATTTCTACAAGGGCTTTGAGTTTCGATACTATAAATGTCAACTGTGCATTTTTTTTTTTACACGTGCCAATTACCATGGACTCAAATACTGCATTAATTTAAATAAAAAAAAAAAAATCAACATCATTATCTTTCTGCGTTCCTCTGTTATTAACCTCTAGATTTATAAAAGACAGCTCAGCTAAATTCAGACAATAAATGGATATCATTTCCTTAACCAATTTATTTAACAGTCTAGTTTTTATTTCTTACTTATTTATAAGCTGTACTGTTTTATATTTTGTTAACATTGCTATTTAAATATACTATGATTTCACTGGTCCGTATATAGCCCTATAGCGTGAAGCATATTTACCTCTATAAAATTATCCCGTATCTCCATCTTAAATAAGAAAGGATCTGCTGTGATGGTAAAGAAGATGAAGAAGGTAAAAATATTATTCATTAAAAGGTTTTAAACAGAACCCTCCAACAGCAAAATTGCAGCGCAACAGGCAGTCATGACTTTCCATGCATTGCAATCTGATTCGTATCTAAGGTACTTAGGAATCTTGTGCCAATATGCCCTAGAATGATCAATGAACATACCAGTGTTTTTGTCATACTGTCATACTGAAATTATGGCTGCAATTAGCACTAATTGGGTCAAACCTATTAACAATCCAATGAAATACCATCATATATAGGGTATGCTCTCCAATACTGTATTTCATATTCAAGCATTGGCACGAATGACCCTCCTTTATTTGGATAAACGCACCCCTTTTCCTCAACCCAGGTTCCTATAAAAAGCCATAATTTTTGTTTAAAAGTGACACTGAAGCCTGTAAATAGTGCTTTCTATATATTGGCCCATCTATTTTTAAGTACAACAGGACAGGCTTAGGCTTACTGATTTTGTAGAATATTCCTAGTAATAGAAGAAGACTGCTTTCTCTGTGCAGTCTGTTACTTGTGTGCAGCGTTTAGATTACTAAGCAGCTTTTGACTCAGCTGTTTTAGGCTTCTTTTATCTAGTCTTTCAGTCTCTCAGAGCTGCCTTGCATTAAGTTTCGGCAAATAAAAATAATTTAATTTAGTTTCAGGAGGGGAGACATGCTCAGTTAGTGAACATAGCTATTGGCTAGTGGGGAGAGGCTAAGAATAGCTGAAAACCTCATCTCTAAATGGGTGGTTTTTTTCTATTGCAATTACTATTTTGCAAAATCAGTAAGCCTAAACTTGTCCCTTTGAATGAACAGTATGGCCGAAAATAAAAATACATTTTATTATACATGATCATTACTAAATTTTATTAAATACGATTTATTAGCAATTTTGAACAAAATGTAAAATTTCTTACCTGTAAAGAAGTGCTGTACAGCACTTCTGTGTTCCATTACCCAGCCTCCTACAGCGCCGGCGACTCTACGGCATCCTGAGCAGGTAAACACCTCTCAGATGTGTGTTCCTCTTCAGCCGCACTCCTAGTGACGTTAGCATTTCATAGAAGTCACATGGTGAGCGTGCACATCATCCAGGGAGGATGCATTGATGATGTGCACACTCACCATGTGACTTCTAGCAAATGCTGATGTGGGGCTCACTGGGAGAGAAACGCACATCTGAGAGGGTGTATTCCCTATACTGTGTTGCCTCACAACACTCCCTTCCATTCCCCATACTGCACTGCCCCACAACACCCACAATTCCCCATACTGTGCTACTCTACAACATCCATATTGTGATGCCCCAAAACCTCCATACTGCACTTCTCCACAACACCCCACATTCCCCATACTGCGCTGCCCCACAAAACCCCACATTCCCCTTACAGTACTGCCCCATAATGTTTACTTTCTGATGAAAATTCTTCTAGATGCTATATGCTACTCTTGAACTACAATGTATCAAACTGCAAATGGCTTTGTAACAAATCCTTTACAAACTGGACTCAAATCATTCGGCAAGACCAAAGTTGGTCCATATAAAATGATGGATCTTCTCAAGCAACTAATTAAACAAGTAGATAAAGTCTACAAAAAGGTCATTGCTCATAAAGGTTCCCATTCTCATTCAGTGACTGCCTTAGTCCAAGGATTATGACATGCAAATGTTATTGATGATCAAACTATTTTATTGGACAAGCTGAAAGTCAATAAGCTGGCGACAATCCTATTTTGTCAATGCAAATTTTTTACTCTACATAAGATATGCAAAAGGAATATTTTTTTATCTACCATTAAGAAATACCTACAGATTTCAAACTGAGAATGATTTGAAACAACACTTATCAATGAAAACTGTTGGTTTACATTTCTCTTGAATAGGTCCTTTAATGAATTACACTGTTAGTCAGTGGAGTACTTCATTGTTTAGAAATCTATGTAATTTTACTGTTAAACTTGAAGCAGGATAATAGTAGGTTGTCATTTTAAGAAACTAATGGCTTTCACCAAACCCTGAAGAATAAGAAGCTTGATTAAAAGCCTGTGGAGGGATAGAAGCAAATAATATCCATAAGAAATATAAAACCACAGTGAAAACACTTAGAAAGTGCATAAAACCTTAAGAATATATCCTAGCCCGAAGACATTCTACTTATGATTTCACGCACAACCTACAAGAATGAATGTGGCACTTCAAGAACTGAAAAATGCTTTTGCCAGAATGATTTCAAGATCCACTAGGTGGCACTTATATTCTTCTGATAAATAATATGCTATACGCTACTTTTATTTGTCAGTTTTAAAGTATAACTACTATAGAGGGGAGGGGGGTTAGAAGAGGTATTATATTAGAACTATAAGGGGGTCATTTATTTTTTTTTCTTTTAAAAGTTATTATTCTGTTATGTTCTTTTGAAATAATGTGAATTTTCAGGTATAAAAAAAAAATCAGAGCTAACACACTGCTGTGATATATAATTTACATTTTAATTATAATTTGTCTTGTGTGTAATTTGCTGCGGACCCATTTCATTATGCAAAACTGGGTAAAAGTTAAAAGCAGTTGTGAGAGACTTCAAAAAGAACAATTTAATGTGCTGTTTGTAATGTCTATGTCTAAGGTGCGAAAGAGAGGTCCAATTATAAAAATGGTATCACAAAAGAGACCTTGCAAAATATATATTTATTTTTTTATATAAAGAGCAGTTATTTTTGCTTTTCTGTCATACTGACTTTTTTAAGAGATACTTTCATCCTGTTAGAAAGAAAGGGGCAGCACATTTTGAAAAACCGTAAAAAAAAAAAATATATATTTTGATGTTAAGTCTGATTTTTTTTTTTAAAAATACTGTCTACAGTCAGTTTGATCAATGATTTCACAGCAGTTGTGTTTAGTATTTTATTTTTAAACGTTCACTTGTATAACAGGACTTACAATATAAAGTTACTATTAGTACTGTTTTGAAGACTGGTGGTGTCGGTAGTTCGTGTAGTAAGTTATAATGGGGGTTATTCATCAAAGTCCGAATTCGCATTGCATGGTGTCTCTGCATCTGTTCACGTCAATACGATTAGGAAGTGGCGAATTCACTTCTCCTTATTCGTGAAGCAGCGGAGAATGACAGACGACGTTGATGTGTTGTGCGTCATAGTCAATCGCACAATAGTAGGTTGAGAAGTCATGTGGAGTGAGGTGAATTCCTCCAGTGAAGGGCAGTGACATCAGTCTCATCATATCCCACTAACTGTAAATAAATGAAAAATACTTATTTTTATGTCACCTTGTACCTAGTTCATGTTTAGCAGAAGACTAATTTAGTTGCAGTTGTCATTGTTACTTTTGAATGAATAGTTGCCTTATGCAACACTGGAGTCCTGCCATCAACCCCTCAATTCACCACTCTGATCTGGCAAAGGCAAACAGGTGAATTTGCATGCTGAATAGCTGAATTACCTGTGCACGTGCATGAAAATTGATGCGTAGAGCTCCGTAAGTCCTCAACTGCAACAAGCGTCTGAATTGGTTGTGAATTTGTCACATCGCAGAGATTGTTGAATAAGTGGAGTTGGAGAAGTCGCAAATAAACGTGAATACAGACATTTCTACAACAGTTCAGACTTTGATGAATAACCCCCTATAATCTTCATTTCTTCTCTGAACTTGGCAGTTTAATTGCAAACTTTTCATCATCAAACAAGATGACATTTTCAGTGTGTGGAATTAATATGCTGTTTCCTGAATGCTTGTGTTTATATAGGTTCTATGTATAACTGTGCTGATAGCTGACTGGTTGTTGAGGGGGGAATTCACCATTGTGCAAAGTGAGCTCCGAATCCTTCGGCTCACTTCACACAGACTGATATGCGCTCGCTGATGTCCTGCACGCGGACATCAGCGAGCACTTTAAAGGGATTCCAGTCTCGGCAAGACCACTCGATTCGCCTCGCTGAGACTGGAATCCCTTTAAAGCACTCACTGATATCCACGTGCAGGACATCAGTGAGCGCATATCAGTCTGTGCAAAGTGAGGCGAAGACTCCGCACCTCACTTTGGACTATCCTGAATCTCTGAGACTTCTGTTAGTATGCTTATGACTGACTAGTTCTCGAGGGTGTATTAAGTTGCTAAGAGATACACAAACGAGTTAAAACCAACAGAGAACAACAGCAACCTGATGACAAAGCCAAGTGGAAAAAGAAAAATCGACTTCGTCCACTCACATGTGTACAATATAAGTGTAATATTAGTGTAACAGGATGAAAGCATCTCTCAATGAAAGTCAGTATGACAGATAAGGCAAAAATAACTCTGTGCTCTTTTATATAAACATAAATATATATTTTGTAAGGTCTCCTTTTAGGTACCATTTTTATAATTGGACCTCTCTGGCACCTTAGACATAAAGATCACAAATGGCACATTAAACTGTACTTTTGAAGTCACAGCTGCTTTTAACTTTTACATAGTTTTGCATAATGAAATGGGTCCGCAGCAAATTATACACAAGACAAATTATAATTAAAATGTAAATTATATATCACAGCAGTATGTTGGCTCTGATGTTTTTTTATACCTGGAAACTCACATTATTTAAAAAAAGAACATAACAGAATGATGACTTTTAAAAGAAAGAAACAGACGACCCCGTTATAAATCTAATACCACTTGTAACACCCCCCAATAATAAAAAAAAAAAGTTTAAAAATGATAAATAGAAATAGCGTATAGCATATTGTTTATAAGCAGAATTTAAGTGCCACCTAGAGGATCTTGTAATTATTCTGGCAGAAGCATTTTTTCAGTTCTTAAAGCGTCAGGGTATGTGCAATGTTTGACTTGGTAAATCACTGACGGCTCTGAAATTGTCCATCAGTCTGGATAATTTCAGATTGCTTTATCAGTGTTTCAAAGCATTAGTAAAGCAATTAAGTTTCTATGGCATAAATATTACCAAAATGTCTCTTTTCGAAATAGGATTCATTATAAAATCTGAATTAAATAAGTCTCATTTATAACATGAGGACAATATAGGTTTGAACTTTTTTAATTCACATTTAACTTAAAGTGATCGCGGAGTAGAATTCTCGAGCCACATGATTATACCAACCATAATGTACATTATTTAGCCCTAGAGTAAAGCAGACATACAGTACATTTGTACTATTCCAGTCCTAGATTAGATAAACCTTCAATACCAGTATATAGTATTATTCATACCATGTAAAGCTGCCTTCTAAAATGCCTGTTAACCTTTTACTCATTTCAAGTTTATGCTGTTGAAATCCACAAAATTATAGGCATACAATATACAGTCAATAGAACCTGACATCCCTAAACCAGTGCTTTACAAATACAAGTGTAAGTATAAGGAATAAGTATTATATGTATATATTTAAAGGGTATGGGTCAAGTCCTAGATCATAGATGGGATTTACTTTTCTCCCTATATGATCAGTAATAGCTGTTTCGAATCATTTCATTGGAATGCAGAGATATTTTTTTAGAAACACAACATGTTTCGGGCAATCCTGGACTGTTTATCAAGTGGAATTCATTTATATAGGACCGATAAGAAATTGTCGATATTGGTAAAGATCTATATAGACAAATATAAGTTGAAACTGGCAGTATTTTTCTATTAGGTTCACCTTCCACTTCAGAAGGTAATGGGGTTTTTACAAGCCTAAAGCGAACACTGATAACATCTGAAAGAACAGCTTAATATATAGTTAACAAATAGCAATATGGATAAAAATACCGCAATTTCAACAGCGCTTGAAAACTTTTAAACCTTTATAAATATCCCACATATATATATGTGCAGGTCATATGGTGCAGGGGATGCTTGTATCCACACTCTACATGCCATCTTCAAAATTGTAATATCAAATTATACAGGTAGTTCTTTTTTATTTTTTAAATCTGTAGATTACATTTTTCTTTTCCAATTTGAGCCCATAAGTCATGTCGTTAAGTTCACTGGAATGTTCAAACATTTGAAGAGTGTCCCTTTTCAAAGCCGATAAAATTTAATTGATAGAATGTTCTCTTACCTGACAGTAAAATGAAAACCTTTGTAAGAATGAATTTGACTTCAAATCCAATGTCAGGAAGAGCAAATGGAAAAACCTGAGTCTGCTTCTTTTTTTCCACGAATCTTAGTTTTTACCACTTCTAATATTCCTAAAATTGTATGACTTAACATTCACGTCGGCAGCTCTTTAATTATTACACGTGGGTCACACATGCCGATCATGCTTCATTGGAGCATGTGCAACATGATAGAACAACTTGCAAAAACCCATTTCAGGTGATCTTAATCAAAAAGGAGTGATACATTGAGCTTCAGCCAAATGCATTAAAGATCTTCAGGTCAGAAGATTCCAAAATGATGACAATATTTTCTTGACATTCAGTTTTTTATTTTTTTTAGTCTTCTGGTAACAAATCCGGAAAGAGATTATCTTGTGGGTACATGCCAGTTTTAGTTACATTCATTTCACATAAATATTGTTGGAATATATTTTAAGTTGACTGAAGCCATATTGTTTCCTGTAAGTTATCTTCCTAAGTGCTGCGCTCTTTTGTACAGAAATAAATTATTGGCGCATCTGCCAACTCAGCATCACCTCTAACCAATATATTTTTATATTTAATGAAACATTATTCACAGACTTTTTTTTTTTTTTTTACTATTTCTCTTTAAATAAAAAAACATGCTTTTCCTTACTATTTTTTTATTATTTTTATACTGTGATAGCATTGTCTGGGGGTTTTTTTTTTTCACAAGTTGCCACTTATCTCAACATTTAGAAAAAAAAAAAAAAACCTTTGTTGTTTGCTGCCATAAGACCCAAACGAAGACATTTTTCTAGTTGAAACTTCTAATACTTCAAACGCAAGATACTCATAGAAAAGATTTAATAAAAGCATTGTTTCCTTTTGATGTATTGATATATCCATTATACCAGTCAGTTTGTAGGCAATTTGTATCACTTATGATAAAGATTAGGCTCACTTTATCTATCACTTATGTTGCTAATAGGATCTAAGCCACTTTTCACTTTATTGCCAAAAGAAAGTATGTAACTTCCTCCCACATTTAACTTAGTCTCTCTGAAAAAGCTTCAAGCGTTGTTATAAATGAATGGTTTCTTCAGTGATTTCTCCAGTACAACTGATTTCATATCATATGTAAAAGAAACAAGTCCAAATAGATTTTTATTTCACCATATAATTTTCAGAACAAGATGTAATTGTCAGTACTGACATGTCTAGTTTGTAAATAGTCCTCTTCCGGACTGATAATATCGCTCTTGAAGAGAGGCCAGACTTCTAGAATTACTAAACGAAAATCTAAGGTTCCTATTCTTATTCATTTGCTTAAAATTACAAAAATCAGTCAGTAAGATGGATTTATATGTCAGTTCTTTTTAGAGTACTCTCTCTTATTAATAGCTATGTTCCTGTGTGCTCAATATTCTTTATATATACATTTTTAACAGAAGATAAAGCTCCTCCAATCTTGCAGGCCCCCTTTCTTTTGCATCATCTCTAATGAGTCCATCTCTAATAAATGCACTGTGGGAAAAAACAAAATGGCTGTCAAAGAAAGCACACAGCCTTTTCTGGCTTATCTTGTCAAATTATTTAAAATAAAAGTAAAGGAAAAAACAAAATTTTAAAAAATTGCTATTTTATATTGTCTGTGCTTTTTCTATAAAGTTTGCCATTTAGCTATTTAGCTTTAAAAATTGGGCTTCCAAGTACTTTTTTAAAATATTAATTATGTTTCAATACACGTTATACTGTATATAGCAACATAGAAAACAATAGGTCTGGGTAAGGTCTGTTTAACAAAATGCCTGCTATCAATAAAGATTAAACAGACTGAAAGCTATAAAATCTATGAATTTAACTTCAAAGATAACATTTTTACAAATGCTGCATTTGATTAACTGCCATACCAATCCAAATCTAGGAATCTATTATTTTGTTGATGCTAATGATGCTTTAAAGTGGATTTTGTTTTTCATTTGAACACACTGGATATTCCAAAAGTTTGTAGATGAGATTATTTTCTAATTATTGCCAAATTCTCTGGCATGGGGAAGTAGAATAGAGAATATATGTGTTGGGGTACCAGATTTATAGTAAACAAACTCACTGTAGCACACAAAACAAGAACAGTGGAAGTGTAGCAGAACAATATTGGGAACCTAAACTGCTAAACTCCCTGGATCACATGAAACAGGAACTCCATGATGATAAGAAACACAAGAGGCTGGAGAAGTCCATGATGATAAGAAACACAAGAGGCTGGAGAAGTCCATGATGATAAGAAGCACAAGAGAAACACAAGAGGCTGGAGAACTCCAATGATGATAAGAAACACAAGAGGCTGGAGAAATCCATGATGATAAGAAACAAAAGAGGCTGGAGAAGTCCATGATGATAAGAAACACAAGAGGCTGGAGCACTAGGGAATAGCAGGAGGACCCAAAGAAAAATAACACTAGCAACCTTGTACATCACCGACACAACTGACACAAGTGATCTTAAAATGCAACAAATAACTGAAGCTTAGCTGCTTATGGCTGTTTCAGTTCCTTGCCCTTGGTAATGAACAAGCTGGGGACAGCATCTTGATGCCTAATGTAATAACATTTTGATTATTTACATGTATTTTTATTAGTGGTCTACCACTGGAAAGTTTGAATTTGTCTTTAGATATATCCTTCAAAGACACAGGACCATCAAGTTTAACATATTTAAAAAAAAAAGTAAACAATGAATTCACCCTTGTTGATCCAGGTGAAGGTAAAGCCCCATTTGTGGGTTATTTAGTATTCTTTTGCCAGATTCTATTATCCACAGTGGCAAAGGGCAAATCACTTTGGTAAAACAAAAAAAAAATCAAGTTATTAAAAGGTAAAGTGCTAAACAAGTGAAATAAAATATATAAACAACAAAAATATATAAAAAAATCAAAAAGTCCAAATCAAAAAGTCCAGAGGTGAATATGCAGCTTAATTTCTTCATAAGGAAAATTCCCAATCCTCAAAAGGTAATATAGGTAGATATCTGAAATAAGCGCAAAATCAATAGCACTACATAGTGCGTTACCATATAATTATACTGAAAGGATTAGAAACCACAAGCCACAGGCAGATGCACTAGTGGAAAAATAAGTGAATGAAAGAAAATTCACCCTAAACGTGAGATATGTGAGCTCACTCAGAAAGTGGGAATGTTCACCAGATTTAAAACTTGATTAGGCATAACACGATAAATGTGGCATGTAGGTCCAATATTTCCAAATTCTGGACACCCCAAAGCTGTTATACAGGTCTCAAATGCAGATGTAGCAATTCAATAAGAACACCAGGCTCACAGGACGAATCTCAGCAGATTGTAAAAACACAAGGAAGGCACATCATGGTGCAGTATAAATGACTTTTTAATAGGAAGTTGTGAACCTGCACAACGAAACGCGT